>LKNJ01002379.1:0-30974 GCA_002120245.1 Maccullochella peelii | reverse complement strand
GAGGAGGTGGAGTTGCAGCCATCTTCGACTCAAGCCTATTAATCAACCCTAAACCTAAACTAAATTATAACTCGTTCGAAAGCCTTGTTCTTAGTCTTTCACACCCAACCTGGAAAACACTACAGCCACTTCTGTTTGTTATAGTGTACCGCGCTCCTGGACCGTATTCTGAATTTTTATCTGAATTCTCAGAGTTCTTATCAGGTTTAGTCCTTAAAACAGATAAAGTAATTATTGTAGGTGATTTTAATATTCATGTGGATGTAGAAAATGATGCCTTAGTGCTGCATTTATCTCATTATTGGATTCGATTGGCTTCTGTGTACATAAACCCACTCACTGTTTTAACCACACCCTCGATCTTGTTCTGGTCTATGGCATTGAAATTGAACATCTAATAGTCTTTCCACAGAATCCTTTTTTATCCGACCATTATTTAATAACTTTTGAATTCCTATTACTGGACTACACGCCATTAGGCAAACGTTCCTACACTAGATGTCAGATGGTGCTGTAGCTAAATTTAAGGAAGTGATTCCATCTGCATTTATTCAATGCCACATCTCAATATAACTGAGGACTCCTATGCTAACTTCAGTCCCTCCCAAATTGATCATCTTGTTGATAGTGCTGCAGACTCACTGCGAATGACACTGGACTCTATTGCCCCTCTAAAGAAGAAGATAATAAAACAAAGGAGGTTAGCGCCATGGTCTAACCCCCAAACCCACAAATTAAAGCAAGTTTCACTGATCCAGGACTAGGACAATCTACATCAGTCCTCCTGAAACTGCGGTTGCGCAATCAGTCTCCTTTCCGCAGTCTGACAGAAGCTTTCCCTGGGAGGCTGAGCAGTGTGACACCCTGACAGCTGGAGCTCAGCTGGAGGTCTGTGAACCACCACACCAGTCTGCCAGTCCACAGGTACTGTCCAGGACTTCCATAAGACACTGAAGAGCCAAGACAGTCCAACAATGTCGTCCGGCTCAGCCACCTCTATGGAGAACATGTTGGGTCAAGAGTTTTCCGAGTTCTCTTTCCAAACACAGTAACACACAACTGACTTCATTAGATGTACTCAGAGGACTGTTCTCACCGTATCGGCCCGTCCGCCGAGGTGTTCAGGTGAATTCTGACCCTCAGTGACGTCACGTCAGCCAGGACTGACAGCAGGTCATCGTGGGTAACGAGAACACCTGTTTGAATGTCCACAAATCGCTGTGGGGCCATCACCACGGCAACTGAGCGCTCGGCCAGCGGAGAGAGGAAGAGGAGGAGAGGAGGAGAGTAACGAAGAGCCCGACCGTTTCCCTGGAGAAAAGAGAGAGAAAGAATCAATTCCCGCTGTGATTGTAGTTTTTAATGTTAAATCTGATCTGAACTTTGTGTTTTATTTAGTATTTTACAAACATTTCAACATTAAACTACAAACTCTTAAATACTTCATTCGTTAAAAACCAATTTCAGGAGTTTTTCTGACCTCAATGATGATGTCAGAGTGGGTGGGGAGAGAATGGTCTTCATTGTCCAATGGGACGTCGTAAACCACCGAGTAGTTCAGGAAACCTCCATAGGACACCAGCTGGAGACAGTCAGTCAGATAGACAGTCAGACAGACAGGTTGCTGTTTACTGAGTGATAGAATAATGACCAAATATGGAAATGGTAGCTGACCTTGTTGCCAAGGAAACTGTCTGGTGTTGCCCATGACAGTACTTGTTGGTGGGCGTGGCCAGAGGTGTTGCCGGGGATGGGAAGGTCATTGCCATGGACGACAGGGGGTGTGTGGATGGACTGAGAGGGGCGGAGCCAAGCGTCTGTATGAAGCACCTGAAAAAAATTATCACCATCAGCACGTCTTCATATTAACATAAATAATACAATATACTGCTGTGTTACATGAGTACAGGTGCGTCTCTGTGTGTTACCTGAGCTGTGGACCAGGCGGAGCTCTCGCAGACATCGGACACTCCGAAGCAGAAACAGTTGGTGCAGCCGAGCGGGTGACTCTCCTGCAGGTTGTAGAAACCTGGTTTACACAGATCACAGTGAGCTCCCATCACGTTCACCTGAGGACGAGAGAACAGGTGAGATGTCAGACAACAGGTGAAACCAGAGGGAGGGTCAGCTTTAACACAGATTAATAACTGTGTGGTTAAATAAAGCCTTTTAATCACTAAAACTGGAAGATTACATGTCAACATCATCTTCATGAAAAGCTCTTTATCAAATGACCTCCTGTTCAGACCGACAGAGTGCGGAGCCCGCTCAGGTGACCCCGGTACAGTATGTACAGTATGATGTCACAGTGTTTACCTTGCAGATGCAGGGGTCGCAGGGGTCTGTGTTGATGCTGCCGGACAGGTTACACTCACAACGAACACACTGAGGAAAATCTCTGTATCCAAACGCACAACGATCACAGTGTCGACCTGTAAAACCTTCCGTACACACACACTGACCTGCAGACACACCTGCGCACACACACACACACACACACACACACACAGAATCAGAACTACCATAAAACTTTAGTGCTGTTGTATTGGACATAACAACAACAACAACAACAATAATAATAATAATAATAACGATAATAATAATAATAATAATAAAAGTGACCTGGCTGTGTGTCGTCTCTGGTGCAGACTGAAGACTCTGATCCTCTCAGATCACAATTACACTCAACACAAGGAGAGTCTGAATATGGAGAAACCTACACACACACACACACAGTTAAATCAGTGAACATTAACTTCTGTTATAATTAACTCTGATGAAACATTACTGTCACATATAAACAACTACGACTTTATTCTGGTGCTCGGCTGTGACGGATCTGATGTGTTCCTCACACCTGTATTTGTCAGTACCTTGGCAGGTCTGTAGTAGTATCTGCAATATTTGTCAGTACCTCGGCAGGTCTGCAGTAGTATTTGCAGTATTTGTCAGTACCTCGGCAGGTCTGCAGTAGTATTTGCAGTATTTGTCAGTACCTCGGCAGGTCTGCAGTAGTATCTGCAGTATTTGTCAGTACCTCGGCAGGTCTGTAGTAGTATCTGCAATATTTGTCAGTACCTCGGCAGGTCTGTAGTAGTATCTGCAATATTTGCAGTATTTGTCAGTACCTCGGCAGGTCTGTAGTAGTATTTGCAGTATTTGTCAGTACCTCGGCAGGTCTGTAGTAGTATCTGCAGTATTTGTCAGTACCTCAGCAGGTCTGTAGTAGTATCTGCAGTATTTGTCAGTACCTCGGCAGGTCTGTAGTATCCGGCGGTGCAGGTCTCACAGTTGATGCCAGTGGTGTTTTGTTGACAGTCGATACAGACGCCGCCTCCCTGACGAACACCGCGAGTGTTTAAACTCAAAAAAAGTTCAGAGACAGTCTGATTGTAGAAACAGTCGACTGCTTTGTTGTGACAGTTACACTCTGAGAGACAGACAGGTGAGAGACAGACAGGTGTTTTAAAACAGGAGATTAGAACATGTGAACACAAAGTAAACAGGAGTGAAATATTATATATAATATTAATATTTTTCTGCCCACTCTGTGTTTCTTACTTTCACATGTGTTTCCCTCAGAGACGGTTCCTGGTTGCCATGGCTGGTGGTGGTAACCAGGGCAACACTCGTTACAGCTCTCTCCACAGGTGTTGTGTTCACACACACACTGCAGCTTCTGTTGGCAAACACACACACACACACACACACACACACAGGTTGAAGTCCTTGGAAACTTCACCTGTCAGAACACTGTACAGGTATACAACTGAACAGGTGTACAGGTGTGTGTCATTACCTTGGTAACAGGGTCCAGCGGGCAGCTCTGGGCGTGGCCATAACAGATACACATCCCTCCCACAGACACGTCTTTGATGGAGTAATAATACTGAGAGACAAAATATTAATAAGGTGAAAACAAACGACTCGTTTTAATAAATTAATGTTAAATAAGTTCATGAACCATGTGACCACACAGCTCATCTACAACTAGAACAACTGTATGTCTCTGGCACCCTGTCTCACCCTCCTGGTGACGATGGGGTCGATGTCTCGGGGGTCACGGGCGCTCAGCGTCATCAGGTCGGCGTTGAGCGTTCTGATTCGCTGAAGCCTCAGTCTGATGTAACGAGCTGATGTGAAGTTCAGGAGGTCAGAGGTCAAATCATCAGCTCCGGGTCGGCCGTTAATAAGAGAGGTGTGGATCTGAGAGAGAGAGAGAGACAGATCAGTGAGAGAGAGACAGATCAGAGAGAGAGACAGGTACACAGCCACAGACAGAGATAAAGGTCAGAGAGAGAGAGACAGGTAAAAGAGAGACAGCCTGTCTCACCTCTCCATGTTCCAGAGGGTTCAGTCTGGAGTAGTAAGACGTACAGATGACCTCGGTGTCACCCTTATAGGTCGGAGGTCCAAGTCTCGGCATCACGTTGTAACGAGACAAACACTCAGAGTCACTGATGGCGTAAAACTGCCAGGGGTCAAAGGTCACACCGTCCAGAGAGCGCTCCAGGATCCAGTTACCTGATTTAAAGACAGACAAGTTAGTCAGACAGACAGGTGATGATGTCACTGTCTGAAACAGATCAAGTGTGCAGGATACAAAGATGTCAGAGTTGCATCTGTCTGTCACATCATGACAGACAGATGCAGAGAGAGACAGTCAGATAAACAGACAGACAGGCAGACTGATCTCACCTGGTCGAGGAGAGTTAGCTGCCTTGATGATGATGTAGGCGACCTGAAAAATCTGAACAGACAGAAAAACAGTCAGTGCATTTACCTGTACTGTAGTCACATGATTACTCAGGTTACATATGTAATCAGACATGTTTATCTGTACTGTAGTCACCTGGTGTAACTGTGTTACTGATACAGGCGCTTGCTCCTGACATTTAGACTTCAGTGAAATCAGTTTTATAAATGGGTCTTCACATGTTCAGCTGGAAAAAGTCTTATTTCGATGCACAGTCGACTTAGTGTCAGTTTCAGTTTCAGCCTTTGATTTAAATGATGTTGAATATGAATCTCTACAAGTGATTATATCTTCTTTCATCTCTCAGTCCTGCTGACACAATAATACTTTAGTATGAAGTATTTGCTCTGCACACGCTCACATGGAGAAACAAGGTAGACGTATTTATGTCAAATCAAGCCGGGAAACCAGGTTTCTATAATCCCTGATTAGACTCTGATTAAAGAAACATGTTTGTTTAAAACGACACTCACATGTACACGTTTCAAGGCAGGCTACCCTCCTTGACAGAGAGAACTCCTCCCTCTCCTCCGTTGTCATCCTGCTGGACCTTCCAGCAGCGTTTGACACGGTGAACCACCAGATCCTGCTCTCCATCCCCCAAGCACTGGGAGTCTCAGGCTCTGAACTCTCCCTGTTCACATCCTGCCTCAAGGACTGCACTTACAGGGAGAGAATCTGTATCTGAACCCTGCAGCCTCACTACTGGGGTCTCTCGTGGTTCTGTTCTGGGTCCCCTCCTCTTTTCTCTTGACACCAAGTCTTTCGGGGACCCACTACTCGCTCACTACGAAGGGGACCAGCTACTCCCTCACTACGAGGGGGGCCAGCTACTCGCTCACTACATGGGGGGCCAGCAACTCGCTCACTACGAGGGGGGCCAGCTACTCAGCACGAGTGAATATCTTCCAAAGTTACAGTCTGTTTAGTACAAACATTCCTCTTTGTGTTTCCACTGTGTTTCTTTGGATTCACAGTGGAGGGGAAATAACACAGAGACGTCACTTAAATCACTCACATTAAAATGATGTTCTCTCAAATCTCTTCACAGTCAGTATGAACAGGAGTGATTACAGCAATAATAACTGTTTCATTGTTGTTGTTGTTGAAAATAGATTAAAAACCGAACGGTCAAAGATATCCTGCTACTATCCTTCCTGCCTTTTAGTACAAAAACACTGGATCCTACATTTCCCACAGTGCACCTGGATAGTGTCTTTCATTAGAGCCCCATTGCCTGGTTAAGTGACACGTCTTTTGAACTCCACACCTCCAGCTTGTTTGATGACATCATCAGGCCACAGAAGAAATCGTACAGTTGCTGGAGGACTAACAGACTGAATGAGCTGTTGCCACACAGATTGTTTTATAGTGCATCATCATCATCATCATCATCATCACACAGACACCCTGAAGTTAAAACGAAACAGCCTCCATTCATTCTGAACAAGTGTGTTACCTGAACACCTGGAGAGAGGTGTGTGTGTTACCTGTTTGAGGTCCAGTGTGATAGTGATCCAGTGAAACTGTCGTCCATTCTTGATACTCGGACTTTGCCACCACTGATTCGTCCCATCGATGGCGTTTGTGATCGGATGACGTTCTGAACAACATACACATAAGTACTGTTAGGACTATTACTACTACTAGTTACTTATTGCTGTGAAGTACTGTTAGTACTACTATCCCGATTTATCAGAAGGGTACAGCTCAGTTCCTCAGTTGCTGATTTCTGATGAATCAAGACTTTTATTTTGAAAATATCATAATTTCCTCCCTGAACTGACAGATTTTATATTTCTGTCAGACAGGACTGAGAGACGGACTAACATGCTGATGGTCTGAGTCTGAACATGAGGGTTAATGATAATAAGAAACAGACTGGTCCTTTAAACTGACCCCTCTGTGGGTCTGGTTCTGGTTTTAAAGTAAACTGGACTTGCAGTTCAAAGTGGTTCTGGTTTTATACCTTTGGTCAGGACGGAGTTGGCGTCACATTTCGGGCAGTGTGGGTTCTTGATTCGTCGTCCTGGAACATGTTCGACCAGTTTACAGTAAACTTCCGGTTCTGGATCTCCACACGTAGCGTTGCTGCTGATCTCTGCGTTACTGGCCAAATTCAAGATGGCTGGGAACAGACCTGAAACATAAAGCTAACTGTTAGCACCCTGAAACACACAGCTAACTGTTAGCACCCTGAAACACACTGCTAACTGTTAGCATCCTAAAACACACCGCTAACTGTTAGCACCCTAAAACACACCTTTAACTGTTAGCATCCTAAAACACACCGCTAACTGTTAGCATCCTAAAACACACCGCTAACTGTAAGCACCCTGAAACACACCGCTAACTGTTAGCACCCTGAAACACACCGCTAATTGTTAGCACCCTGAAACACACCGCTAACTGTTAGCATCCTAAAACAAACCAGTAAAGAATGAAACCCTCAGGTGTCTGAGTAACTCTTGAGTATGAACTCAGACAGATCAGGTGTTTCTGCAGGTAAACTCTCAGGTGAGTCACTGTCTAAAACCTCATGGCTACAGTTCACTTCCTGAGGCTGTGTCAGGTGACACCATGTGATCATGTGACCACGAGTCTACCGACGATAACAGGATGTTTGGTGCAAAACGTTTCATTAAAACTACAGAGTCCTGACAGTGTTTCATGACTGAACCACAAAACCAACCTGAAACCTTTTTTGGTGCTTTTCTTCACTGAGCCATCAGACAAACAAGTACATACAAGTACAGCGTGTGTAGAAGTACAGCGTGTGTAGAATTACAGCGTGTGTAGAAGATAAGATAAGATAAGATAATCCTTTATTAGTCCCTCAGTGGGGAAACTGCAGTCTTACAGCAGCAAAAGTGATAGTACCAAACAGAGTAACCGGTAGTAAAGCATGCAAGAGAAAATAGGATAAAAAATATATGTATATATACAAAAAACTATATAACTTACAATATTGCACATAGAAGTACAGCGTGTGTAGAAGTACAGCGTGTGTAGAAGTACAACAGTCAGGAAACGACTGATATGACAGAAAACTGATAAAAAACCAACTGAAGTACAAAGATCAGAGTGAAACATCCCGTTTTCACAGACACTCTTTGGTGTTTGTTTCAGAGGTTAAAGGTCAAACTCTTGCATTACTGATACTCTCGTCATCTAAAAAGTGATCGATGAATTGATTGATTGATTACCACAGTATTCTACACTGACTCATCACAGCCTGTGTTTCAGATTGTTAGAAGAGAAAACATTTCATTTAAACAGAACCTTGTTTCATTAACGTTCTGTCTCTCCACACAGTGAACTCTCTGAAAATCAGTTTTTCAATTTAAAGTCAACAAAAACACGTAAAAACCGAAGAAACATCCTCTGAAAGTTTCACAGTTTACAGAAACTTCTCATCACTGACAAAGAAAACACACACACACACCACAAATGTTAATTACTGTTGTGTGTGATCAGCTGTGGAGGTGTGATAACATCTGGGTGGTCTCACACAACACAGTGTTTTGTTGTGGGAACACATACACACACACACACACACACACCTTCAGGCTGTGTCTACATGAAGATGTCTGTGTACATTTTTAAACAGTTTGTTTCAGTGAGACACCTGAACAACAGGAAGAGAGACAGGTAGATCGCTTCTTCAGAGAGACAGACAGGTGAGCAGATAGACAGACAGGCGTCGGCTGTCACTGGGCAGCTGCGTCATCTGTCTGACTGATTCACAGTCTGTAGGAAATCACAGCTCCTCGTTACAGAAACAGATTCATACTTTGAGTTATTTTAAACATGAGTGTGTGATGATCTCTCTCACACACACACACACACACACACGATGACTGATGATATCAAGATGATTGATTGATTCGTCAGTCACAGTGAAGCATTGATTCAGCTGGAATGAGTTAGATCAGCCTGTTGATGTTCAGATTGACCTCTGACCCATCCCCCACCAACACATACACACTGCAGTGAGCTCTGTGGGGGAGGTAATGTGCTAATGTGTGTCGGAGGGGGTTAGGGTTTTGGAGAGGAGGGGGTTTAATTTGGGGGGTAGAGAGGAAGAAGGCGGAGTGTGATTGTTAACACTAATTATCACACACACACACACACACAGGGAGCAGGACACAGGGAGCAGGACACAGAGTCTGTCTGACGATCCTCATCAATATGATTATCAGAACACACATACACACACTGATCACCTGCTGATTCACTGATCACTGATCAACTTAAATTTCCCTCCAATAATCATAAAACCACTGTGTTCAGGTTTACTGCAGTAGAATCAGAGTGTACTGCAGTAGAAACAGACTGTACTGCAGTAGAATCAGAGTGTACTGCAGTAGAAACAGACTGTACTGTAGTAGAATCAGAGTTTACTGCAGTAGAATCAGACTGTACTGTAGTAGAATCAGACTTACTGCAGTAGAAACAGAGTGTACTGCTGTATAATCAGACTGTACTGCAGTAGAAACAAAGTGTACTGCAGTAGAATCAGAGTGTACTGCAGTAGAATCAGAGTGTACTGCAGTAGAATCAGAGTGTACTGCAGTAGAATCAGACTTACTGCAGTAGAATCAGAGTGAACAGTAGAACGCTGTCTGATGTTATGTTGTGTCTCAGTAATTTGTTGTTTTTCTTCTTTGGTTCTCAGAAATGTTGGAATTAAAAATAATAAAAAATAAAAACCGGATGTGATTATTGTTGACAGCAAGCGACCGAGAGTTCGTGAGAAACAATTAGAAAAGAAATGTAAACGTGATAGAAACAGACTCAACAGATCCAGGATCATCGTGTCCATCTGACTCTCATGTCAAGGATTCATAACAAACACTCTTGAGTACTTATCAGACACCAACACCATAAAGAGCCTGTCAGACAGGACTGAGGGGGAACACAGTGGGTCTCCTGCCATGTAATTATATAACGATCCGTTTAATTTATTTTGCTTTGTTTGAAATCACCAAAGAATCCAAAAAGAGTTTCACCTAAAATACAGCCACTCAATCAAACACAAACTTTCAAACCACCCGGTTCCCCCCCGTGCTCACCACTAACAGAGCTACCAGCTAACCTCCTCACACCTCTGGCTTATAGTCTGTTATTGAACAGTTTATAACAAAAATCAGTTATTCAGAATCTGAGCGAGTCCTTTAGCGTCGTGTGGTCTGAGCTCTCAGTAGACACACTGTAACAGAAGATCATTCATATTTTAGTCAAAATCTATGTGATGAACAAACATTGACATTATTGATTGATAAAAAACACTAATCAGATTGATCAGTTGATGTATTGATTAGTTGATATATTAAAGTGCCCTGAGACAACTTTGTTATGATATGTTATAAATAAAACTGCAGTGAACTGAAATTGATCATGCAGCAGAGCTGAGCTCCAAATGAAGATAATCAGATTTACAGAAGACAAAGATGTTTCAATGACATTTAAACAGAAATCATTCATTACACAAAGAACCGACTTTAACCCTCAGTGTTCTAACAACAGCATTCAGCAGAACTCAACAGAAGTTAATAGAACTCAGTAGAACTCAGAAATTAACAGAACTCAGTAGAAGTGAACAAAACTCAGTAGAAGTGAACAGAACTCAGTAGAAATTAACAGAACTCAGTAGAAGTGAACAGAAAGCCTCTCACCTCTCTGCTGAGCTGCAGCTCGCTCCATCAGCAGCAACAACAGCAGCAACTTCATCTTTGCAAACACCAGCTCAGCAACTAATGCTAACTGGACTCTAACTGGACTCTGTCTCTAACTGGACTGGACCAGTTCTCTGTGTGAACTGGCAGAATGAACAAAGTGAAGAGGAATGTGTTGCCACAGTGACTCTCTCTCATTCATTCAGCTCAATAAGAGCAGGGGTGGACTGTACCATCTGATCTGGTGATGGGGGGGGGTCTCCTCCTCTAAAGGATCATTCTGCTGGATTTCTTTCTGTTGGAGTCTTAAAAAATTTTTCAAACATTACAAATATTTATTTCTGTTTCTGATTTTGTGTGTTTGTTTCTTCTGTTTAACTTTGGTTTTGACTCATTTTCTTATTTCGACAAAGACTTGTCTCTCCTCCTTTAACTGTCTCTGCTCATTCAGCTCAATCTATTGTCTCAGCTGGAGGGGGCTGTACCATCTGTGTGTGGGGGTTAGGGTTGGTGTTTGGTGTCAGACTTTAGATCCAGATTCTTGCTTTGTGGTCCAGCAGCTTGAACAGAATGCCACCCATGTAATAAGAAGTGTTGTGTGAGTCTCCTCCTCCTCCTAATGTTGTGTCTATGTCGATCTCTCTAACATGGAGTTGCCTGTTTCACCCACATGCTGCACCCCCCATGGTTCACATGTTATCAAGTAAACACAGACTCCCCATGTCCTGTGTTCTTGTCTATCTAAGTTCCCCATGACCTTTGGACTTTGGGGTCAACAAGGGTTTGACTTTGTCCTTGACCAGGTGATCTTTTTCTGAAAGCTGCAATGATCTTGTAAGATCTCAGTTAACATTTAGAAAATGTTTTTTTTTATCACTCTGACTAATTTCACCGGAAAGAACCAGGGTGCCCTCTAGTGGCCAAAGCTGAAAACAGCATCCTGGCTACATGTTCTGTGAAATGCATGAGTGTCTGTTTCTGAAAGAATACTTTGAAATCCAGAAGTTTTCACCTTTATTGGTAGTAGTTTCCAAAAAACCCACCAAAGTCCAGCTGCTGGTAGATTTGAGTTTGATAAATGCCTTCTTGTTATTCAGAGTGATTAAAAACGTGACCGCACACCCCAGATATCATCCAGACATCTGTACTCATACAGAGGTTTCTCTCTGCAGGAGGCCACGGCTCAAGTTTCCCATTCAGCCATAAAATTATTGGCATATGCTGGGGCAAATTATTTAGTAAAATTGATCTCCAATAACTATTAATTCTTTATCTGGTCTTTGTTTTATTGGGGTGTTCATAGAACATGTTTTTAATGGCCTGTATACCTTCTTGAATGTCAATTCAGTTATTTTATTCTTTCTACAAAATCCTATGTATCCTATGAGAATATTGATCCAAACGGGGACCAAAACACCAGAGAATACCAATCCAAACCAGGACCAAAACACCAGAGAATACTGATCCAAACAGGGACTAAAACACCAGAGAATACCGATTGTTCTGACAACAAAGCTGAACGTAATGTTCTTTATTTGGATTTATTGATGAAGATGTTTCAGTTCAAACCAAGCAAACATAGCAGATACACTCAGAGGAAGCAGAGAGCAAACACCTGCAAACTGTTGAACCTTTAGGGGAGAGTCATCAGCTGACTGGACGTTGTGCTGTTTAGTTGAAGCAGGTTCAGTTTTCAGTGGAAGACGTCGTGTAGCTACAGCTTTCACTTCAGAAGACTTTCAAATCAGTCAGTGTTTCTTCACATCAACAACAACCCAGGCAGAGTTTAAAACCTCAGATTATACTTGTATTAACAGTTACATGCTGATGCCAAAACATTTATATTGAACTGATGTAATGATGTTAAGCATTTCAGGGTCACAGTTTATTCATTCAAGGGTGCAAATGATACATTCAAGGGGGAAAAAAATCTGTCATTTAACCCTTTAACAGCCACTCTGTTTTGGGTATGGTCCCCATAAATTAAAACAAATGGACTACTCCTGATTATTCAACTTTTGCAATGAATTTAGAAGTTTTACTTCATTATCATTAAATACAGAAACTAAGAATATGATTTCACAGATTCATGAATTCTTCTGTGAGTTGAACAAGTTCGGGACTTGTTGAAGGCCATGTTTACTACAGCTCTTCATCCATCCATCCATCCATCCATTATCTATATCCGCTCATCCTTACTACAGCTTTCCCTGAAGATTATTCAGCCATGTCCATTTAACAAAAGCCAAATTATCCAAAATATATCCAAATTTAGATCCAACTTGTGACAGATGTAGACAATCTCCAGCTACTGTAGTTCACATGTTCTGGTCTGGACCTGATTCAAGACAGAGATTGAAACAAATCAGTCAACAAACATCTTTAGTGTGAAACCAGAGAAAGATGCCTGGTCTATGAATGAATTTTACTGTCCTGTTAACTTGAACCCAAGAGTCCGTAGTGAACCTTCAACTGTGAGTGTTTCTAGAGACAAAAACATAATATAGCCTCAGCAGTCAGGATTTAGAACAACAGATGCATTATATGTACTTCTGTCTCTGCTGTCTCCTTATAGATCTGTCTAAAGCATTTGGTTCTGTTGATTTGATTTGATTTTACTAGAAAAACGATCCTTGTTACGACTAAATGAACAGTTAAATGGCTTTATGACTCTCTGGTAGAACCCAGACAGTTTCCAATGGCTCCAAATCAAGTGCTTTTAAGGTTAGTAAAGGTGTCCCACAAGCCTCTATTCTTGGTAAATTGTAAATGGCTGCATCTATATAGCACTTCCATGACAAGCGCTTTACAATTTGCTGCTCATTCACCCTGGCCTGACCATCAGGAGCAATTTGGGGTTAAGTGTCTTGCACAAGGACACACACGTAGACAGGCGAACTGGGGATCGAACTGCCAACCCTGTGATCAGGCTCTACCTCCTGAGCCACAGCCGCATTTTAGTCACCATATACATAAACTGTATTATCTCCGCCACTCACATTGTAATGCACATTTTTATGCAGATGATACTTTATGCAGTACAGGCTCTTCTCTTAATGTGGCCATTGCTAATCTGCAGTTCACTGTGATACTTCTCAGATCTCTCTTATCAAACATAAGCTAGTTTTAAATTCTGACAAAACAAAATTTCTGTTATTCTCAAGGTCACTTACAAGTATCCAGCCTACTGCTCATATCCAAGCTCTTCAGGGTGCTCACATTGGAATTGTTCTATGTTATAAATACTGGGAATCTGGCTGGAAACAAGACTGTATACAGCACTTACAATGTCGGGACTCAAACTCAGTCTGGGAGAACCTGTTTCAAACACTAAACTCTACAGATGGAACGAGCTGCAAAAAACTATGAAAGTAAAATCTCACTCGATGATTTTTAAAGACTCAAGTGTTTGTAATTACTTTTCTTAATGTGAGACTAATGTCTGACTTGTGTTTGTGAATCTTGTGTCTGTCCAAACTTAAACTGTAAATGTTTATTCTTGTTCTCAGGTGTCTGTGGAAATAGACACCATGATCTCAATGAGACTACCTGTTTAAATTAAGGGGTTAAATAAATAAATATTACATATTCATGTTCATGTAAGCTCTCTATCAGTGTGTGAAGGTTCTACATTGTGCTTAGCGAGTGTTAAAAGGTTAAAGGTACAGAAGAATAAACTGAAGGAAATATGTTAAAACTTTTAAAACGTTCAGCAGCTTCATAGAAAACATTTTCTCTTTCTGTGAAGACACGTTTTAAAACAGTGAACAAACTTTTCTGTCATGCCCCCAAAAATGTAGTCCCCCCCATGGTTCTACTCGTCCTCCAGGTGGCCCCATCCCCCACATAAAACATTACTTGTAGGACACATCAACACGTGATGATTTAGTATAAAAACATTCCCACGTCTTTTTAATAAGCAGGCAGTCAGTTCACGAGCTGATTGATGGAAATAATACTTCAGTTCATTAATGTTGTGCTGTCATTCATTCATCTGGAAGACTCCTTATTGCTACAACATGAACGGGCTCGACCTCAAAGTCAATGAGTTCCTTTAATCATCCTGCAGAGACACTTTCAACTGTTTAAATAAAACTTCATGTTTAATATTTGTGTTTTAGTGTTTTCAGCTGTTTGTGACTTTATATCCAGAAGCAACATGAATGCGTCCTTCCTGTTGACAGAGAATCCTTCCTGATGTCGTCGGTCGTCCCGTTTCCTCAGCCCTCCTCCTGCCTCAAACCAGAACCCACCTGTGAGATCATCCTCAGCTTCTCCCTGTTGGAGTACTTCCTGTGTGATGTCACTTCCCCCGACCTCTGACCCCCGCCATGTGATGTCACATAATGTGATGATGTGATCTCAGTTGACTCAAATGATTCGTCCTCTCCATGTGTCAGTTTGGTGTAACCTGTCGTGCTGCTGCCGGTCGGCAAGCTCCGCCTTCTGCAGGGGTGGGCCGGTGTGGAAGAGGAGGAGCAGAGGAGGTGAGACAGGGAGGAGAGCGACAAGTGGGAGGGGGTGAGAGAGGAGGAGGAGAGGAGGAGCATGGCCTGGGAGCCTCCTGGTGCTTCCCTATGGAGACTGGAGGAGCTACAGGAAGCTGCTGATGAATCTTGGAAGGGTCTGACTAGGGGGGGAGTGGAGGAGCACAGAGGAGGTGGTGGACATGCATATACCTCCTCCTCCCCCTCCTGTCTGTGGCCTCTCCCCTTCCTCCTCTGCTCCTCCTCTCCTCCTGTGCCATCACCCCAGCCCCGGCCCATCCCCGCCCGAGCTGAGTGCCTCCTGCGGAGGGCAGGGGGCCGCGGGCGGCGCAGGGGTAAGGTGAAGGAGCTGAGCGCCCCCTTCTGCAGGGAGGTCCAGCAGGTGGAAAGCTGGGGGGGGCTGAAGCTGGGGGGAAGGGAGAATCTGTGGGAGGAAGAGGGAGGAGGAGGAGCATCTGGCTGCTCCTGGTAGATACTGAACACTGTTTCTGCTCCTTCTCCATCACTGCCCCCACTTCCTCCTCCTCTGCTGCCAGGCAACAGTTGCCTAGACAACGTCCCACCTCCTCCCACTCCTCCTCCCCCTCCCTCCCTCCTGTCCATTAGAGAGGCAGGGTACGCCCTGGGTTTGGTCTCCAGGCTCTTTGATTGGACGTAGTTAACAAGGCCATTGAGGGGATTGGCTGAGGAGCGGCGAGCAGAGGACGTGTTGGGTTTGCGGAGGCTGTGGAGGTCGATGACGGTGGAGTAAATGTCCCGCAGGTTGATGACTTTGGTCTTCTTGTCACGGTTCTCGTGCAGGACAGCGTTCGCACAGATGAAGAGGAAAATCCCGATGCCCATGATGAGAGGACCAAAGACCTTCAGCCTATCAGAGTACAGATACCTGCAGAGACATTTAATACGAACAATTTAATATTAAACAGCTGCTTATTTCCACCTCCAGCGGTTACAGAGCAACATGATCCTTCATGTGGAGTGGTGTTTGAGTCACTTGATGAATCTCAGTCCAGTATTCCCTCTCTGTTAGCTCTGTGTTTGGTCTCCACCAACTCCTGAGGGAAATATCTGGCTCTTTAGCTGCTAAATGCTCCACTATGTTCACCAGCTAGTCTGAAATGATCACTCCAACTTCCTGACGCTTAGAGCCACCTCAATTACAACAAGAACCTAAAGAACCACTGGTGGGGCAACACGTACCAATTCACCCTCTGGGCCACCCTTGAGCAAGGCACCAATCCCCTAACTGCTGGGGGCACCTGTGTGTGTAAAATGGAATGAACAAACAATGGAACAATGGAATTAAATAATTGAATTACCCCCTCTGGGACTGAAGAAATTATTCTTCTAAAAGCTCCTAGCAGATCTCTAGAACCTAAAGGACCTCTAAAACCTAGAACCTCCTAAGGGACTAGTAAAACCTCCCCAATGACCACTACTACCAGTACAACAGGACACTTGGAACCACCTGAATTACAATGACAACTTAAATGATCTCTAGATCCACCTCTATGACATCTAGAACCTCCTAAAGGACCACTACAACCCCCTAAAAGATCACTTGAACCCTCTAATTGATGACTAAAAGCTTGTAAAGGACCACTAGACCTACCTAGAGGACCATTAGAACCCCCTAAAGGACCTCTAGAACTACCTTAAGGAATCACTAGAAACTCCTAAAGGACCACTACAACAGCATAAAGGCCCATTATAACCCCCTAAAGGATGACTAGAACCTCCTAAAGAACTCCTACAACCTCCTATGGGACTACTGGGATCTCTTCAATGAACACTACAACCTCCTACAGGATATTTCAATTACCACAATAATCTGAAGCACCCAAAGAACCTCCGAAAGGACCACTAAACATCCTAAAAGACTATTAGAACCACCTAAAAGAAAAATCAGAGACCTTAAAGGACCACTAGAGCCTCCTAAAGAACCACTAGAACCTCAAACAGGAAACTTCAATACCACAACCACACAAATTTAAAGGACCAATAGAACCTCCTAAAGAACTACTGAAATCTCCTAAAGGACAACTAGAACTTCATAAAAGACCACTAGAAACATTACAGGACCACTAGAACAACCTAAAGCCTCGTTCAGACTACAGGAGTTTTAAAATCCTAACCCAGATTTTGAAATTGGGTTGATCTTGGACATCATGGTTCTTCTCTATAATCTCAAACATGCACCCACTACAAGATTTGAAAATAACGGCACATCACACATTACAGGATATTATTACGATTGTCGTGCCAGAGGGAGCAATGCACCACCTCTTGTGATCTCATGGGGAAGCAGATGGAGACTGACGTGGTGCAACAACTTGCTGTAGTAATGCATTGCAGTGAGAAAAACTAAAGCAGAAGGCTGAACAAGTCTGGATAAGAAAATGGTTGGGGAGACACATGTCAACATGGGTTGTCTCTTCTTCAGCGAGAACTGGAGGTGAGATATTAACTGTCAGTTTTAATATCTGTCAACAGTAGTATGCTAGCTAGCATTAGTTTCAAGGGCTGGAATGTTTACTGTTGCTTGCAACACCGTCAGCTGCTCCAGGACTAACTTGTAACACTCATTGGCTATTGTGGTCCCACTCGGAAAGTACTGACGTAAATATCAAACATGTTTGAAATGATCGAGGCAGCCCCAATGAGTCTGTGAGCAGTTTGGTACTGACCAAGGTCCCAGGCCAGATTTCTCCTCCGATTGTCGCAAGGAGTGAATCGGGGATAAATTGGCCCAAAACTCCTGTAGTCTGAGACCCGGCTTTAGGGACTAGTAATTGACCACTAGAACCCCTTAAAGTACCTCTAGAACCACCGTTAATTGTCACTCTGATTTAAGATTGTAACAGCAGCACACTGACAGAGTTTGTTTACCTGTCCAGAAAATCCTCCAGAAAGCCTCGTGGAAGCTGTTCAGTCGTCCCGTTTACGGTTTCTGTCTGGTTTAAACCATCATCACCTCCTCCTCCTCCTTCATTTCTTCCTCCTATATCGTCTCCATCTACTTCCAGTTCCTCCCCTCTCTCTCCTCCCTGGAAGCAGTCAGAGAGACGTTCAACAAAACATGTGGTTCAAAACTGCAGAGTTTCATTTGCTGTGTGAAAGAAAGTTAAAACTGCACCTTCGGTCACAGTTTTCAAGTCTAAAACAACACTTGTAATATAAAGACTGAAAAGGTTTTTGGTCCTTGAAATCATTCCTCTTGTTCATACTGGATTGAAATCCCTTTCCTAAAGTGATTCTGATGTAAGTGATGGAGGACAAAACAGTCCTTGTTCTGTGTAAAAATACATTCTCAAGTTTAAACAAAGTAAATCTGAGACTTCAACAGTCTGAATGTTTATTGAGCATAAAATCTCCTCTTTGTGTTATTGTCCCTTTGGAAGATACCCAGGAGGAACGATTATAGCAACCAATGACTGTTTCATTGGTCATATGGACATGTCAGAAGTGTTTAAAGATAGACTTGAACAAATATGAACCTGTTCTTTAAAGTTCAGGTCCTGGGAACCATGTAACCTCCAGGTTACATGGTTACATGGTTAGTTTGCTGTTGTGGAAAAGAGCTGATCACTTCTGTGTATAATCTGCAGTAACTGTAAATACTGTCAAGCAGTTTTACCAGGAAGAGAGAGAAGACTAATCAATGTGTGCTAGACAATCTATGTTAAGACTGTGCTTATGAATAAAATAATTTCCGTTATTCTGCTCGTGCTGCTTCGCCTCTACAGTTTGTGTAGAAGTGCAGAATAGCTTTAGCGTTAGCTTGTTTAGGAGCTTGTTTAGGTGCACTGGTCCAGGTACAAACACTCTCCCAACTCCTCTAGGTAACAGCAAAGACGCGTGCTTTGGCTTCCCCTGTTAAAACATTTTGGGCTACCAATAATAAAGATGTTGTGTTTACAAAATTAGACTTTACCAACTGGAATAGAACATTGGAGAAAGATTCAACAAGTATGTAGCCACTGAGAAAGAGGCGAGTAGTGAAACTGAATCTGCTGCCAGGAACAAACCAGACTGAGACAAACAAGCACATGCTTAAAACCACAAGATAAAACAATAGTCTGTGTCGACTGTAACAATATCCCCCCCGACACGTTCTACTGCCCCCCAGGTCAGACAGGCTTCCGGCCCTGTCTGGATCTTACCTGAGCATCAGCAGGTGCAGGTGTGGAGCTGCTGGAGGACACTGAGGCCATGGCGGCGCCCTCCTGTGGCTGAGTGCTGATGAACAGTCCGTTGCGAGGCCAGTAGCCCAGAGTCGCCATGACCACACCCACCAACAGGACCAGGATGCCAAGCGCTGCCACGAAACCCGAGATCGAAAACAGCTTCAACCTCCCCTTCACCACCACCACCTCACTCCTCCTGAGGTGCAGGAAGTGACATCATTATATACTGACAGGTTACATCATCCCTGAAGGTCAGACTGTGTGTGTGTGTGTGTGTGTGTGTGTGTGTGTGTGTGTGTGTGTTACCGCTTCTTCTTGTTCTTCCTCTTGTGTGTGTGTGCTTTGTTTGATTTGGACCTCAGTGAGTCCTGTCGCCGCGCGTTGATCCGCAGGAGGCCGCCGGTGGCGATCATCACCACCCCCCAATCAGATGGTGGCTCAGCGGGCTAAGCCCCGCCCACCGCCACCTCACCTGGACTCAGTCACCAACTTCCTGTAAGAGAGAGAGATAGGTAGAAAGAGAGACAGGTAAGTTATTTTGTGATTATCTATTTTGTTTTCCTGTTTCCACATAGACTCAGAACCACAACAAAGAGACAAAACCACCACAGAGAAACAAAAAACCACCACAAAGAGACAAAAAACACCACAAAGAGACAAAAACCACCACAGAGAAACAAAAAAACACCACAAAGAGACAAAAAACACCACAAAGAGACAAAACCCCCCCCGGGGAGACAAAAAAACACCACAAAGAGACAAAAAACCACCACAGAGAGACAAAAAAACACCACAGAGAGACAAAAAACCACCACAGAGAGACGAAAAAACACCACAGAGAGACATCTGACCGCGTCTCAAAATCAATATAAATTCAAGAGCATGCGTTTCCTCCATGACAACTTGGGGCTTCCATAGCGTTTCAAAATGTTCAGTTGAGTTTATTTTCTGACTGTGTGTAATGAAACTATCAGATCAGAGTGTGTGTGTGTGTGTGTGTTGACCACACTAAAACTCCCACAATGCAACACTCTGACAGTCAGTGGTTATCAAAGACCTCAGCGCTGCAGGAACTACGTCTCCCAGCATGCACTGCAGCTCCTCCAGGAGAGGCTGACTGGATTCTTCTGATTCTACTCTGAGCCACATCTGTGCCTCCTCCACCTCCTACAACCATCAATACTGATCAATACTGGCAGATAACGATCAGTGCCAATCAATACTTCAAAAAACTGATCAACACTCTTCTGATCAATACAGAACAGAGTAAGAACAAATCAATCACCCCTGCAGAATAGTGACCAATACTGATCAATAACTACAACACACACATACAGAGAACAAGTCATGGCAGAATAGAACAATATTGATCAGTAAGAAAATGTATTGATTAGTAACAAACTGTATTGATTAGTATTGTACAGAAGTGCTCATTGCACTGATTGGATTGCAGAGTATTGATCAGTAAGTTGTAGTACTGATGAGTGGCATGAATCAGTATCTGTCTGTATTGATCAGTAATGATTAGCATTGTAACACTGATCAGAGCAAATCATTACTGCAGAATACTGATCGATACTGTTCAGCACTGATCAATATGAGAGCACACAGAACCAGCAGAAGAGAATACAACAGAACGTCGTGTTTGTTCTCACAGTTTCAGCTCCGTCGTTTCACGTCTCTCCTCTTCGTCTTCATCTTCATCTTCCTCTTGCTGCTGCTACTCCGATGTTTCCTCCTCTTCCTCTTTAAATCTCTGC
Organism: Maccullochella peelii; assembly: GCA_002120245.1. Lineage (NCBI taxonomy): Eukaryota > Metazoa > Chordata > Actinopteri > Centrarchiformes > Percichthyidae > Maccullochella > Maccullochella peelii. The sequence goes on along the minus strand of LKNJ01002379.1, from coordinate 10,106 downwards.
TCCTCTCTCCCCATCTCTCTCTCCCTGTCTCTCTCTCCCTGTCTCTCTCTCTGCTCCTCTCTCCCCGTCTCTCTCTCTGCTCCTCTCTCCCCGTCTCTCTCTCTCTGCTCCTCTCTCCCCGTCTCTCTCTCTCCCTGTCTCTCTCGCTGTCTCTCTCTTTCCCCTTCTCTCTCTCTGTCTGTCTCTCTCTCTGTCTGTCTCTGCAGTGATATTGAGTGTAAATGACTCTCCAACAGACAGAACGAGACAGAGAAAGACAGACAGGGAGAGAGAGAGAGAGACGGGTTCCTCCCACTGACACTCTGCTGAAAACACCACTCACCTGTCTGTCTGACTAAATCTAAATTTCTTTATCTGTCTGTCTAACCAGCTGTCTCCCGGACTTGTCTGTCTCCCTAACCTCTAAACTTACAGCTGTCTACCTGCCTGCCTATTTACCTGTCTGTCTGTCTACCTGTCTGTCTGAATAGTAAAGTTTCATCCACATGGAGCTCAGATTTAAACAGAAACCTGACCTGCTGCCCGTCTCCACCCACCGCTGCTGTATGAACAGTTGACTGGTTGATGGAGACAAACAGCAGGTGGAGCTAATCCTCCAGTCACTGCCATTAAACCACCACAGAAGAAGACGTCATTCAAAGAGCTCCAGTTGAAGCTCAAACGATGGAGAACCATGTGGAGAACATGACGGAGATACGAGCTTTCTGTTCATGTGAGGAAGGTCACAGCCTCCTCATCGCTCCACACATAGCTGAGGTTTTCAGCCCCTCACTTTGACTCACAGGCTTCCTGGACCCAGCATTTATTCACAGGCTGGTTCTGCTGGTCCACCTCACATAGCAGGAAACCCTTTCTACACATTTTCGACTGTCTGTTTACCTGTCTGTCTGTCAGTTGTATCAGTCCAGTCCAGACTCTCAGGTCTGTCCTCGGGTCCTGGATCTGTTATGAATCCTCTCTGGGTCTCTGAGCAGCAGTGGATGATGCTGATTCTGGGATGTTGCTGTTGCTAGGATACAGAGGCAGAGCACCTCTGCAGCATCTGAATAATTTGTTTCTGTATAAATGTTCTCTGAGGAAGTTTGTCCCTGCTGAGACTCCGTATGTGCTGCATCAGATCCGTCCAGATCTGTCCAACTATTGGAGACTCACTCACACTCAACTGCTATGAATTCTGGGTAAATTACGGCGTTCTCAGGTCATTTAGGGTTAACACAAAAGAAAACAAAGTAAAGTGACATAAAAGAAAAAATATTCTGACTCAAAACTACGAGACTGTGAAGCTTCTGTCTGTAGGGGAGGGGGGTGATTTTAACAGAAGAACACCCTCCAAAGTCAATAAACCTGGACCCCAGACAGGAGGCGGTTTGTTTTAGAGCTGAGAGACTCATCTGCTCTGAAGCCTGCAGTTCAAACAGGGCGCAAGTGTGAGGACGCAGTCAGATAGGACAGGACAACTCCCAAGATGTGGTGAGCAGTGAGACAATGACAAACTGAGGCGGTGTTGTAAGAGCGTCAGACGTTGGACTGATATGTGGAAGATCCCTCAAACCAGACTGAGTGTCCTCATTAGTTCCACATATGACCAGAGTCCCAGAAACCGGTGCCTATGACACCTGCCGACTCTGTGACACTATGATCCCATGACGACCAGTTACAAGGTACCTTCCGGTCCGGGTCGGTACAGGTACTGACCTGGCCGGGTCCTGAGGAGGCTGGCGAGGTCCTGCAGCTGATTCACTTCTTCAGACAGCGATCACCTAGTCTGCGGAGGCTTTACTGGAACATCTACACATCTGCGGACTTTGGGGTGGAGTCGAGCTAAAGAAGAAGCAGAGCTGAGACCAAAACAAAGAATCCTATGGTCAGACGTCCCTGCTGCTGCTCCACCACCCGGAGATGTCCCAGGGTCACCACAGGCGGGTGACTCCCGACTGATGACCCTGCAGCGGGTGCGACAGGTAAACTTACCTGTGTTTCCTTACATCAATCATTTTTAAATGGAAATCAAAATGGTGGAAATCACACTAACCCAGAATATAGTATTTTATAGTATATTATAGTATTATGGTATATTCATAGATAAGTATAAATGTACAGTCAAAATGACAACAGTGAAAACATGAACCAGTGAGACACACCTGGACTAGTTCACCTGGTTAAAGAGAGTTAATGAACCAATGAATGATGAGCACTCAGATCCGATCAGAAACTTTATTAATCTCATCAAACAGTAACAGAAACAGAAACATCAGCAGATTGTTGGAAACGTTAAAACAACCCGGACGTTTAAATTCATGAGCTGCTACAATGGAAACCTGAGGAACTGTTTCTGTATAGAAACTGGTGTTACAAACTGAGCGTGTGCAGCAGAGCGCCCCCTGCTGGTCTGAGTTCAGCTCCTTCACCTTTATAACAAATAGAGACTTCCTGTCGGTTTGAATCCCAGCAGGACTGACTGAGGCAGAGAAACACAGAAATACAAATATATACTCATATATAAACTTTAAAATAGAAATCTATACTATTCATAACACTATAGAGAAAAAAATTATAAATATAAACTCTGGAATTAAAACTGAGCTCAATAAAGACGTCTGTCCACTAGGAGAATTATTGAAAATGATTATGATTGTTTCAGAAAGCTGATGTTGTCCACCGTAAAAATCCCTCCTTTCACAAACTGACCAATCACAGCAGAGGAGGCGGGACTTTTGGATGATGTCATTATTCAATGAGTTTCTACCTGTCAGGAAGTGATCGAACAAGACAAAGTCTGAAAAGTAAAATCCTGAGAGGAACAAAGACCGTACACAGTCTTTACAGCGTCATTACAGTGGGGGCGGAGCCACAGTGTGATGTCATCAACGGTTTCCTGTTTATTACATTCATAAAAAAACAAGCTGAAACTTGAATTTGACAGACGACGAACAGAATCTCGTGATTATAAGATGTTTAATCTTTTAATTCGGACTCCATATCATTAATCAGAAGGATGTAATTACGACACTATTAGACCTTTTTTCATAATCAGGAGCCTTTTTTCGTTTTTATAAGATTTTTTCTCATAAATATGAGAAGTATTTTGCATAAATAAGAGACTTTTTTATTCCAATTACAGGACCTTTACAAACACAATTTAAGTGTGACTTTGTTCCTCCTAATTAAGAGACTCTTTCATAACTATGAGACTTTGTTCATAATTACGAGACATTTTAATCGCAATTTAGAGATTTTCTTGTAATGATCACATTTATAAAATCTTTCCTCACAGTTTTGTACACGTTCTGCACAGAAGGCTCTTTAATTTGCTTTTATTAACATTTGATTCTGTTGTTTTTTTGACAGGCAATAAGAGTCAGGTTACTTACTATTAACATGAAGTTTCAGAGTCTCTGAATCATTAATGAACTGTTTAGAACTGAGGAAATTTAGAAACTTAACTTTGAACATCAGATCAGAATTTTCTGTGACGTGTTTTTAATGTCTCAGCCAATCAGCTGGCAGCCGCCATCTTTTCATCCAAGAGATTTTAGAAAATCTTTGTGGAAAATAATGTTGATTATTAATTAATAAAAAAATAATAAAACTTTATCCAGATTGTAAAAGACTTTTAGTTTTGATGATTTTAGGAGGAGACATTACGATGTAGAGTCCCACTTCAGGCTCCCCTTCCTCGCAGCTGGCCCACCTGTCCAGTCTGAACCAACGTCACAGCAGGCCTCAACATCCCAGAATCCTTTGCACATTGGTCCTGGTTTTGGTGAGTCCAGTCTTTAGTTCTCTGAAGTGCTCACCTGCATTAAGCCCCGCCCCTCCAAAGAGGAGGAGCCTGAAATGGGGCTCAGGTGTCCTCGGGTAATGTGACAGAACAACAACGTCAACAAACTTTCTATATTTGTCTCGTTTTCTTCTTCGTGATGAACATCCAACATGACGTCACATGACCGACACCTACCTGCTGACAGAAACACCCGAGATTAGAAGTGTGACATCACAAATTTAAATCTGATTGATGGAAAATTAATGTTGATATTGGGGCATCAATCAGATGATTCTGGATAGGCTCAGTCATGAGTTGCAGGTGTCAGGTGTCCTCAGCATGTGATTGGCTCCTGTCCTCAGTGTGTGACTGGCTCCTGTCCTGAGCGTGTGATTGGCTCCTATCCTGAGCATGTGATTGGCTTCTCTTCTCGGCGTGTGTTTGGCTCCTCTCCTCGGCGTGTGATTGGCTCCTCTCCTCGGCCTGTGATTGGCTCCTCTCCTTGGCCTGTGATTGGCTCCTCTCCTTGGCCTGTGATTGGCTCCTCTCCCTGGCGTGTGATTGGCTCCTCTCCTCGGCCTGTGATTGGCTCCTCTCCTCGGCCTGTGATTGGCTCCTCTCCTCGGCCTGTGATTGGCTCCTCTCCTCGGCGTATTTGAACATCAGGATGGAGTTGTAGATTTTGAGGGCGGGACCAAGTTTGATTGACATGATCCTGACGATGTCACACTGTGTGAGTAGGAGGAAGGCCCGACCATCGATTTGCTAGACAGACAGAGGCAAGAACCAATCAGATCATAGCTGGTTCAATGTAATGTAATAAAATCTACAGCAGCTGACTGGTCATCTCACCTCGTCTCTGAACTGTTTGGCCTGTTCCTCACAGCCGGGAAGAGACTCTATGAAGTCTGACACCTGCAAAGAGACAGACAGGTCAGAGAGAGAGAGAGAGAGAGAGACAGGTCATAAAGAGAGAGAAAGAGAGACAAACAGGTCAGAGACAGGTCTCTCACTCTTTCTCTGACCTGTTGTACTGACCTGCTGGATGCTCCAGTGTTGGACGGTCTCAGCCTGGACTCCGGCGACGCCCGGCAGCAGTTTGCGGTGTTGCTCCCAGCAGAGCGACAGGTCGCGGCCGGGCTGCGCCGACATGGCCGACAGGAAGACAGACTGGTGGAGGGCGGCCTGCAGACTGGACTCTGCTGGAGAGACAGACAGGTCACAAACACCTAACAACACCTTAGCAACCACAGCTTTCAGGCTCGGTCAAATAAAACTAATCGAATCGAACATCATGTGCTGCAGCTGCTCAACCTCATTCCAATCTGTGAAGTTTAAAGTGAGCAACTAATCAATTTGTTGTATCATTCATCTAAACTGAATCTCTTTGTTGTCTCACATCACTGAGCAGTGAGACAGGCATCATGTGACCAGTGTCTATTGATCAATCATTTGCTCGGTGATCAGAAACAGGAGGAGCTGAGAGCTCGCAGAAAACACAGAGCACAACCAACACAGCAGTTACCATGGTGACCTGTGACTTCATCTGCCTGCTGTTTCCATGGAAAGACAATGAGGAGAGACAGGGAGAAGGCCGAGTGTATTCACAGTACGTGTGTGAATGACATCATTACATAACAACAGCTTGCAGTGTGTCATCGTCTCCATGGATACCTGGAGTATCTTATTAACTCTACTGAAGCTGCTGCTGACGTATCGTCAGGGTGATGACATCACGCTGCTCAGGGTGATGACATCACGCTGCTCTCCACAGGGTGATGACATCACGCTGCTCAGGATGATGACATCACGCTGCTCTCCACAAGGTGATGATATCACGCTGCTCAGGATGATGACATCACGCTGCTCAGGATGATGACCATGGACGGACTGAACATCTCTGAAAACTTCGGATCAAATCTCCAAACAGATGTTATTTGAACAAACTGAACACATATTCAATATTTAAAACTGGTCTGGAAGGAACTCTGAAGGTCTACTGTACCTGGAGCGAGCGCTCTGACATGAAACTCCTCCTCTTCCTGTTTCACACGGAGGAATTTGGTTGGCTGGGACAGTCTGGGGGCGGAGCCAGAGGAGAGAAAGAGGAGAAGTCATTATTAAACACAGGAAGTGAAGCGAGAGAGACTTTTATTTTGTCTTTGTGGACACTGATGGATATAAACTGATTTCCTGTGTTGTCAGTTTCATCTGTTGATTTCATATCATTTCATCTGATTCTCCTTCCCACCTCGCAGCTGAACAGTGAATTTACTGATTGATGAGTGGTATTTCAATTGAATCGTTCAGGTAGTTTTTTTGTTAAATATCTTCATTAGTTCTAAATGTACATAGACAACCAATTAAAATACAGGACACAAGCTCATTAATCTTCCGAACAGCCTGAACAAGAACCTCCACGATAATAAAATGGATTTTGTCACTCCGATTATTTCTTTGTACAAAGACACAATCAGCAGTGAGTGAATGAGCTGTCAGCAGCTCCTGGTTGCTGTGTACCCATGGCAACCATCACTGGATCACTGTGATACTGAAGAAAAGTTCTTTGTTCTTTCTGGACGTTTGTTCTGGATGGACATCAGAGATAATGATCTCCTCGGGACGTGGAAGTCTCACTGAATGATTCACATGAGGTTCAGGTCTGACTGAGTTTCAGGTCTGTGGGTTCAGGTCTGACTGAGTAAGGACTCTGAGGAGGAGGAGGATGGGGGGTTTGATTCAGATTACAGCAGTCTGTCTCTGAGTGTGTAAAGTACCATAATATCCTCCATCAGTCGCTGCTGCAGCTCCACCTGCTGACAAACTACAATAACTAACTTCCTGTATGCACCCGTCCCTTCCACCTCACAGGATCTCTGCCCCCCCCCAGTGTCTTCTGTGTGTACAAACTCCTCTCTTGTAAATGTTTAATCTGAAATCAGTGATTTCAGAAACGTAACACATTCACAACTTTATTTTAACATTCAGCAACTCGTTTAATATTGACTGAACAGACTGTGTGTGTGTGTGTGTGTGTGTGTGTGTGTGTGTGTGTGTGTGTGTGTGTGTGTGTGTGTGTGTTATATAATCCAGTTTTATATAACCTCCACAGATAATCTACTCACACCCACACACACTTCAAATGATCCTGTTCTATTCTGGGGAGGAGAGAGAGAGACAGGTCTGACTGATTTATTGATTAAAGCCTCACAAGGTCACTGTGAAGAAGATCATGTTAGATGGTTGAGAGTTCTCCAGGATCAAACGAGCCAATCAGAGCTTCTTCTTCTGCGGGTATTCACACATGGAAACTGTCTGCCTATCTCACCTGTCTGTCTGTCTCACCTGTCTTTCTGTCTGTCCATCTGTCTGTCTGTCTCACCTATCTGTCTGCCTGTCGCACCTGTCTTTCTGCCTATCCATCTGTCCGTCTGTCTCACCTGTCTGTCTGTCTCACCTGTCTGTCTGTCTCACCTATCTGTCTGCCTGTCTCACCTGTCTGTCTGTCTGTCTTTCTGCCTATCCATCTGTCTGTCTGTCTCACCTGTCTGTCTGTCTCGCCTGTCTTTCTGCCTAGCCATCTGTCTGTCTGTCTCACCTGTCTGTCTGTCTCACCTATCTGTCTGCCTGTCTCACCTGTCTGTCTGTCTTTCTGCCTATCCATCTGTCTGTCTGTCTCACCTATCTGTCTGTCTCACCTGTCTTTCTGCCTGTCCATCTGTCTGTCTGTCTCACCTATCTGTCTGTCTGTCTGGCCTGTCTGTCTGCCTGTCTCACCTGTCTGTCTCGCCTGTCTTTCTGCCTGTCCATCTGTCTGTCTGTCTCACCTGTCTGTCTGCCTGTCTCACCTGTCTGTCAGTCTTCTTTTCTTCCCCAGAGGAAGCAGCAGAGTCTCGTCTCTGGGCTCCGTCTCCACCTGAACACCTCTCCTGTTCAACAGACAGACAGGTAGAGAGAGAGAGAGAGACAGGCATGCAGTGAGAAGCAGAGCGCCCCCTGCTGTGTGCTAATGCTATTTTTAAAATGATTTGTTGTACATTTATGTGATTGTTCTGTTTTTCAGATGCCACACTCAAAGTGTGAAAGCTAACAATCAATGTTTTAACATTTTCTACAGCTGGGAAAAACCTGTCCATGGTTACCTGTCTGACTGGTTGCCGTGGTGATATATGGTGACAGGTACAAGGGTGACGACTCTCTCTCCTCCCAGCCTATCAGGAAGCACCACCTCCTTACGCATATTAATGTCAGAGTACGGACAGCCGAAGGCACTGGGAGAGAGAGACGACAGAAACATGACTCGGCAAACTGAAAAACGACTCGGCAGAATGAAACACGACTCGGCAGAATGAAACATGACTCGGCAGACTGAAACACGACTCGGCAGACTGAAACATGACTCGGCAGGTGTGTGTTTACCTGTGGTGTCCGGTGTATTTGGCTCCTTTAATGTGTCCGACTCCTCTGCAGCCTGGAGTGGGACACACACCCTGAGAGGGGGAGGAGAGGGGGGAGGAACCTGTCTCACACACAGAGTGAACATGAACACTGTTAGAATAATGCTACTACTGAAGTATATCTCTCTCTGACCTGTCTGTGGGACCTGTCTATCTCTGACCTGTATCTCTCTCTGACCTGTCTGTCTGACCTGTCTCTCTCTCTTACTGACCTGTCTGTCTGACCTGTCTCTCTCTCTCACTGACCTGTCTCTCTGACCTGTCTCTCTGACCTGTCTCTCTGACCTGGGGGGGGTTCCAGTGGGTGCCCTGTGCGTTGACACCAGCCGACAGGATGAAGGTCACAGAGGTCGCCGTCACACCAGACGTCAAACTGCTGCGACCAGCCGTCATAATGAACCTGCAGGTACACACACCTGGTTACATCATCACGTACGTTATGACATTACACAGGTAGACAGACAGGCATACAGACAGGTCGACAGTACCTTCACCCTGTAGTCTTCTGTATCTGTTACCGTGGCGACACGGATCAACATGGGGTTACGCCTGTCAACCGCCTCCAGTTTCTGGTTCACCTGGAAACCATGTGGAGCTCTCTGATTGGACAAAGGCACAAAGACACAAAGACACCTGTCAGTCATCACATGCAGCTCACTGATTGGACCTGAGAGCTGTCAATCACTATTTAAAGCTTAGTGACAGCTTCTCTACCTCCTCCTCTCCTTCTCTGCCCACCTTTCCTTCTCTGTCTCCTCCTCTCCTTCTCTGCCTCCTCCTTTCCTTCTCTGCCTCCTCCTCTCCTTCTCTGCCTCCTCCTCTCCTTCTGTCTCCACCTTTCCTTCTCTGCCTCCTCCTCTCCCTCTGTCTCCTCCTTTCCTTCTCTGTCTCCTCCTTTCCTTCTCTACTTCCTCCTCTGCCTCCTCCTTTCCTTCTCTGCCTCCTCCTCTCCTTCTCTGCCCACCTTTCCTTCTCTGTCTCCTCCTCTCCTTCTCTGCCTCCTCCTCTCCTTCTCTGCCTCCTCCTCTCCTTCTGTCTCCTCCTTTCCTTCTCTGTCTCCTCCTCTCCTTCTCTACTTCCTCCTCTCCTTCTGTCTCCACCTTTCCTTCTCTGCCTCCTCCTCTCCTTCTGTCTCCTCCTTTCCTTCTCTGCCTCCTCCTTTCCTTCTGTCTCCTCCTTTCCTTCTCTGTCTCCTCCTTTCCTTCTCTACTTCCTCCTCTCCTTCTCTGCCTCCTCCTTTCCTTCTCTGCCTCCTCCTCTCCTTCTCTGCCTCCTCCTTTCCTTCTCTACCTCCTTGATTCCTCACCAGTGTGAAGGCTGAACTGGGAGCAGCGTGGGAACCAGTTTCCTGCAGGTATTCCTCCCACAGGAAGGTCTCTGGGTTTGGATGACCTAAAAAACAAAAGTACTGATAACCCAAAGTACTCAGAGTACTTAGAGAGTGAACAGTGAGTGTACTTGTGTGTACCCTGTGGAGCAGTCAGAGGTCGTCCCTGTTCTTCACACCAGCCCACAGGATGGATGTACGGACTGCTGCTGTCACACCTGATCCATCAATACACCCATCAGTACATCAACACAATAATAACTAATCAATATTGATCATGTGTGGAACCTTCAGTCTCATACAAACACACTGAAACACTATGAAAACTGCTGCAGCTCCACCTGCAGGTCAACATGGTAACTGTGATTAACTGCAAATACAACATTGTACTGTGGTACTACTAATACTACTACTGATACTATTAATACTACTACTGATACTACTGATACTATTAATCCTACTACTGACACTATTAATCCTACTACTGACACTACTGATACTACTAATACTACTACTGACACTACTAATACTACTACTGACACTACTAATACTACTACTG
>LKNJ01002378.1:0-76829 GCA_002120245.1 Maccullochella peelii | reverse complement strand
ACAGGCCTCCCACATCTTTTTAAGTGGGAGAACTTGCACAATTGGTGGCTGACTAAATACTTTTTTGCCCCACTGTAAAATGGCAATACTCAACTAAAGTACAATTACCTCAAAACTTTACTTAAGTATAGTGCTTGATTAGATGTTCTTAGTTACATTCCACCTCTGTAGACGAACCTTCAACATAGCGCGGGCCGAGGTACTGTCGGTGCTTCTCCAGAGCTTTGCTGACGTCCTCCTCGTGCTCCATCTCGATTAAGGCTCGTCCGGTCGGCCTCCCCAGCTTGTCCACAGTGAAATGGATCCCCTTCACCCCGTCACGGATCCTACACTCTGAAGCACGGTAAAAACACGCTAGCCAATATAGCTTGCTTTGTTGTTCTTTTTACATAATCTTACATTTTTATGTTGGACAATCAGGACAGCAATGTAACAGTTTCAAAGTACAGAGCACAATAGAGCTTTTGACTTAAAGCTAACATTTTCTTCAAGAGTTATCACAAAGACACAGTAGATACGGATGCAGGATGTTTAACAGTTAGACAAAGACCTTTACTATCGAATACAACATTAACAGAAAGTGACAACATTTTGATTAGTAAACTTAAATCCTTCAATTTAAACAGAAACACAAACTTCAACTACACACCCCAACACTGATGTATCTGTGATAAGCAAATATCCATCAATAATGTCAATCCTTAAGTTGAGGTGTGACGCTTACCTGAGAAGAACTGCAGGAGGTCCTGAGCCGAACACGACCACAGGAGACCTTTCACGTGCACGATGTACACCTCTTTATTCTCTGGTTCTGAATCAGACTGATAGGCCGGCAGTGGTGGGTATTCATCCTCACAAGGGGCTCCTGTCTGGAAGACAAGACGTAAGATGAGACTGAAGCTAGTTCTGTTGTACGTCGTCGGCTATTCAAACGCCAATCGACACACTGAAATCACCTGTAGAGGTGTTGACTTTTACCAGGCATTTTATAATCCAGTCCAAAGTTAACTTGTTGACCTTAATGATCACTAATATAAGTGTCATACGCACACACTTGCAGTAATAAGATGCAGCACTGATGCTAATGTGTTGTCGATGAGTTATTACAAGATATATTACAGATTTTACTTACTTCTATGCAGGAACACTACCTGCTCCCAAGATTGATTCAACACAGCTTTATTTAGGAATATGTACCATGTAAGCGTAATATATAAACTAAAACAAAGCTAGATACAAGACAGGGCCTTAATATTAGGTAATAACACAAGTTAATATTAGAAATGTAGTGGTTTAAATTTCCTAACAAATTACTGAATTTACAAAAAGAAACGTTGACCTGCAATGAATCTGGGACTCCTTGGGCCCCTGGGGCAGTAAATAAGGTACAACTTTACTCCATGAGTTACTTCTAACTTAGTATATTTTACTACATTATTTTGACACAATCAAAGTCTGTAAAACCCACATTTAGTCCAACTTTAAAACCCCTGTGATCGACCCTGTCTGACATATGATGCAGGCAGTAGCTGCACCACAGTTATCAGTCTTTAATCCCCCCTGTATGTGACTAACCTTGGTGCAGAAGCTGTACTGGCTGGTTTTCACTGCGGATTGAAGCTGACAGAGTCTCTCCAGACACACAGTCCCGGTTGTTGATGTCCATGTTCGCTGCTGAATGAACCCGCACCTGCCTGACAACACGCTCCCTGGCATTAACTTTACCTGCCTAACTGCGACACACCGCTGCAGTAAAAACAGCAGAGATTTACTGTTACGGGACATTTTAGCCGAGCCTGTCCGCGGAAGTATAGCAGTCTTTTAGACTTAAATAAGTAGATATCCAAGCAGTTTGAGGTCCGTTTTCCACTGAATGTAGCTAGTTAGTTTAGCTAGCTACCGGCTTAGCATGACGTTAGGAACAGAACGGTCTCACGTGGGTCAGTCAAGGGCAGAGCGCGAGAGGTGCTGTCAAGCTAACGGCTAAACGCGTTCAACTTCCGGTTAACTTCCTGTTTGATCGCCTTACCAAAGCTAAGTGTGTTTTATGATTTTAATAAAATATTTTATTAAGTTCATACTGATACTAACACTAAATGTTTTTTTTATAATTAAGTAACATTTATTGATCATAAAAAAACACACATGACACACTCCAAATAGTCACAAAACAGAAAAGAAAAAAAAGAAAAAAGAATGTACAAAAACCTAAAAGTTAAAAAAAACTTTAGTAGTCTGACAGAAATGAAATGAAATAAAATAAAAAATAAAAATCTTTACTATATTTATTTTTATTTTTACCTTTTCCAGGGATTTTAACTGAATCTTGTAGTCTTCATCAGCAGATGGGGTTTGCTAGGTTGTCATGGAGATGGCTCAGTTGTCATAAAATATATAAAATAAATAAAACAATTTTTAAAAATAAATTGAAATATATAAATTATAGTAGCAGGTGTGCTGTTGTTAATTAACATATTACCAATTTAGAAGACATTTATCCAAAAAACATTTGAATTTGAAAAAGCCTCCATTTCAAATGGTGGACTTAATCTATTATTATTAATATTCTTTGGATCACTGTGTAAAGTGCTAGCCCATATAAATAAAGTTGAGTCGATTTAATCTGTCCACAACAGAAATCACTGGCATAATTTGCGATTAAAAAAAATAAATTTTAAACAGGAAAGATCTGCCTGTCTGCTAAGATTCTTTCACTTCCATTTCACAACAAATACACTGTTTTGTTTTTCACGAGGGCAGCTACAAATTAGATTTTAAAAACTGCTGAAAATGTTGAAATATCCACATAACATCCCAGTAAAATGTACATCAACATATTCATAACATTTTAAACTTCCATGATTATTACAATCACTTGGTTTTAATTAGTAGGCTGTAAGGGAAGAGGTGTTGCCATCCATGCTGTGAACTTGACAATCTTCTCCCTCAAGTACATCCTCTCTCTCTCTCTCTCTCTCTCTCTCTCTCTCTCTCTCTCTCTCTCTCTCTCTCGCTCACTCGCTCTCTCTCTGCTCTTGTTAATGTTTCATGCACACTGCCACCTAGAGGTTAGGATGCCATGAAATCCTCATAATGTCTTGTGTGTCCAAAACTCTTATAATGTCCCACTACGTCTGCTATTACACACAACTGCCTTGGAGACAAAATCTCTCAATTTATAAGTTAGTTTTGGTTTAAGCTGCAGCAGGAGACAGTTTAATTAGTAGACAAAATGGGATATTTGAATGTAACATTTGCACTCATGAAACCTGCAGTGCTCCTGCTGTGGGAGTGAGATGGTACTGTCAAACTGTGAACTGTTTCATGTTATTAAAATGGGCTATTGGGCCAAATATAAATCTTTTTGGCTTGAGCAAACTTTGTCGTATGCAAACAGTTAATAATGAGATATTTGGCTGATTACAACAATCCTATGTACCCCCACGAGCTAAAAGTTGTAAAACTTTAAAACAGTTAAGATCTCAATGAAAAACCCTCTCCACTGCGGATAACTAGTTTTATCTGATCAAAACCAAAGATATTGGTTTGAACATACACAGATATTCAATTTACAATGATGCGCCAAAATAGAGATGCGGAGAAAATATGCAATTTAAGATTAATCGATTATCAAAATAGTTACCAATTCATTTTGACGAGGGTGGACCTGCAGCTTCATGGTTTCAAGTCTTATTTTCAGTATTTTTCTCTTTTATTTTTTAAATTGTGTTCTCTTTTTTCTGTTTTGCCTAATTCTACCTTAGACACCAGGATGTTTTAAAAATATTGGTATATCCTGGCTGATCTAAACCCGAGCAGAGTTTTATCATCGTGTCAGCAGCAGCTTTAGCTCGGGTGAGGGTGGAGCTTGAGGAGGCTACAAACAGAACCAGATAAACGGTCAGATGACTGTGGAGTGGGAGGCAGGGCTTTGTCCAGGCTGATGTCAGCAGAGGAGCAGAGCTGCTGACCATGACTGCAGAAATAATCAGGCAGTACATTAGAAAGTATCAGCAGACCAGAAGGACCGCAGCTGGGATGAGAAGGACAGTGTGGGAGGAGCTTAAGGAGGTTCTTGCAAATTGCCAGAAGGCAGCGAAAGGAGTGGCTGTTTTTTTCCAGGAGGAGCTCAAGGAGGTCATAAACAGGTTCTGGTGAAGCATCAGATGATTGAGGAAGGAGAGGCAGGGTTTGTCCAGGCTTTTCACAGCAGAGGAGAAGTACATGTATATACAGTATGTATTAGCAGGCTAGAAGGACTGCAACTTCCATGGTTGCAAAAGTAAAAGTTGCTGTGCAGGAGGAGTTCAAGGAGGCCATGAATAGGTTCTGGTGAACCGTCAGATGACTGAAGAGCACGAGGCGTGGCTTTGTCCATGCTGACCTCGACTATAGACATATTCGGACAGTGGAGGGAAAATTCGAACGACCAATTTGCCGTCAGTGGAGCAGGAAGTGCTGGAGGACTCAGGGGAGGCTTTGCCCTCGGCCCCGCAGAGCTCACTGAGGTAGTGCACAGTGGCAAGGCATCACGAGACGCCTTGCACCCACCCCCATGTAGCAACCACCTATCTTAGGAGCCACCCCAAACACTGTCGCAAACCCGGGGCAACTATGGCTTTGTCAGCGCGTAAAATGGTCATTGGTCATCATATATATTATTTGTACACCAATGTAGTCTATACTTTACTAGACTACATTTTTGCGTGAGAGAGCAGAAAGTATACTGATGAAACATTTCCCATACAAATGACCTCTTGTGATGAGGTATCTTCATTGCAACCACCTAACAGCACTTTGCCAACCACCTTGAAACCCCCTAAATAGTGAATCAAACAACTGAAAGGTTGCATTTGCTTTGTCAGCATGCACACATACATTCTTTTCAAGAATTTTATTTAGCAGTTTTTAGTTATTAACTGAGTTTTCTGATGAATTCATGCTGCAGCTCACTGTTTACTGCAGATATTAGCGAGTATTCAGCGTGGAGGCACAGTGCGGTTTGCAGAGACTGTCCTCACCTGAGTCACCACAGGAATTCATTCAAATGCCTAAAACAACTTATTTGTGTGTTTTCCTGACAAGCAACCTGTAATGTGATGTTGCTATAGCAACCCAAAGCCTCTTAGGGGAAAAGATGAGGTGGACGGAGGTTGGGCGTACAAAGTGTCTGACTTTGACGCCAATTCATCTCCTACCAACAGTCAGTGCTGTTTCCTTTTAACCCTCACCATGACCTTTCCATAACCTTAGTTTTTTTATGACCTTTCCCTAACCTCTTGCTTAAACTTAACTCAACCTTAACCATAGAAGCTGGAGATCCTCTTGTTTGCTGTGATATATAAGGGGAATGGTAGACCTTCAGCTGAAATTTTTCTGACATGTAGGCGTTGCACATGACAGATAACAAAATACTACGATTACAGAATTTAAGGCGAATGATACACTGCCTTAAAAACTGCTTTAGCATCCATAGCTGAAGGGCGATTAGTCTCTCTTCACTTTCTGACACCACATTTTAAAACGTGTGGGTCCTATCGCATTTCTCTTTTGTTTAGAACTGGCCAACACAATGAGTTGCATTACTGCATAACATTGTGAGAAGATATCTTTCACAAGACATAATGCAGGACTAGTTTATGTTGGGTTTGGTCTATTAGCAAGCCCTCAATGTGCTAATAGTGAGTATTTTCCAGACCTGTCTCTATATTTGCTAGTACACCAGTAGTAGAAGTATTAGTAGTAGTAATAATGTAAGTTGCAGTTGTGATTAGGATACAGATATGACTAGTTATGAGAAAGCAGGCTAACCCCATTAGGCTGAATCTGCATGTCAGATCTTCACATTACCCTTGAGGCCATTGCTGACATTTTTTCATTCTTAAAATATCTTGTAAGCGTTTCAAGCTTTGGTCGGGAGTTATAGTATATTTACTTGTAACTATAATTCTCATATAGCTGTTCAGTCTCAGGTCCAGTCATTATCAGTGTTTTTCAAGATCCTACTCTCGGGGGGGGGGCATCAGACCCTGAAGAAAGTCTGTTAGAGATCAGTGATAGGATGTCTCTCCCAGTTCCAGGTATCAATAAACGTGCACCACTCAAGCACAAAGCACACACTTCGTCCTCCTCAAGACTGCATCACTCTGCTCTGTAGGATTTTATCTACTATTATCTGTACTATTTCCAAATCAACTCTTGTGTTCTTGTGTAAGAACATGAGACATATAGCGTTGCACACTGTTCCTGCTCACAGTGGCAAATAGGCCAAGTACTTGTGGCTGTGCCTGTCTTAGGTTGTCCCAAGGTTCTGCAGGGGGATCTTACCCGTCACAGGTTAAACATTCTTCCATACTTGACCCGTTCTTATGTGTGATATGCCTCTATTTGATTTTGTCTTAACCACTGGGAACATATCAACACCAGTCCAGTTTTATGGAGAATCTGAATGTGCCTGACCTGATTGGTGCAGAGTCAACACTTATGGGACTCAGGATTTCTTCCCAGTTGCCTCATTTACTTTCTTCAGGGCAAATATGCATCAGAGACATGTTGCTAAACATTTGCTGTCATGCTGTGACACACGTTTGGTCATTTATTTTCTTATAGGACCATATATGTGTGTGCTTCATGTTAAACATGGCATTTCAACACGTGTATGGGGGAGGGCGGGGATCAAACCTCCAACCCAATGATTAGTGGCTGGCCACCTTTATCACCTCTGCCACCTTTATCACCTCTGCCACCTTTATCACCTCTGCCACCTTTATCACCTCTGCCACCTGAGCCACTGCCGCCCTTAAACACTGATATACTGTATGCTGGATTCAGGCCTGGACTGGTACGTAAAGTATCACTACAACTCTCTAGTCTATATTATCTACTATAATCATACAGTATGACTGAAATATACTGTGTATTATATTACATATTTTGAGATAAGATTAAATAGTAGATACTGCATCTTCTACTACTGCTACTATTATCTTACATGCATCGCATTGCTTCCTGTCTGGACACAACACCTGGCCTGTTAACAGGTTGTTGCCAGGGTATTTCTAGGCAGTTGACTTATAATAATAACTGTGTGCTGGACAATGCATGTTACTAATTCATTCATTATTCCCCTTCTGGACCAGGTTTTAAAGTCAACAACATCGAGCACGTCATCAGATGGTTGCTAGGGAGGCTGACTCATAAAAATATAGTTAATAAGAATTATAGCAGGTGACAGAATTACAGCCAAGTACAATATTTTTCTGCATTGAGTACTTTTACTTTTAATAAGTTAAGTACATTTTCCACATTTTACAGTGTGGTATTAGTACTTTTTAAGGATCTGAATACTTCCTCCACCACTGGATCTACCTCCTTTTTGTTTTGCTTGTGCTGCTGAGTTGAAGCAGTACCTGAAGGCAACACTGGTCATCCAAAAAAGAAACAAACAAAAAAAAAAAGTTAAAAAGGGAAATTTAAAAAAACAGAAAACACCGGATCACATGACCACCTCCGTTATTTCCTGCAGCAGCTACCTCTCCTACTCCGCCTGCCTGCGACAGCACAGCAGTGGTGTGGCCGCGCTGAACGCACGTTAACGGGAAGAAAAAACACTCCATAGTCTATTGCAGGCCTCCGCCACACTGAAAACCCGGTTTCAGTCACAGCGACGAAGGATATAAACACAAACTCATATATTTTTTTCTAAACTTAGTTGCTGTTTTTTTATTTGATAGCGTTGTAAAAAAGAAAAAAAAGGCCAGTGCTCATAATGGCGACAGCTGCGGTGTCTGCCCCTGCTGGCTGCGGCCCCAGCCCCGGGTCGGGAACGGAGCTGGTCCGCGGGCAGGCCTTCGACGTCGGGCCTCGGTACAGCAACCTCTCCTACATCGGGGAGGGAGCCTACGGGATGGTGTGGTAAGTGTAACCTCTTAGACTCTGTTTACCTACCAAGCTTTTTACATATTTTATAGCAAGTTTACACCTTTTCCTCTTTTTTTTTTTTAGCCCTACATAACGGTAGCTAACTTACATCTTTTCTGTTATAAACAACAAAATGTCATGTTTTAGCTAGCAAGCAACAGTGTCAAACCGATGTTAATGTTAGCTAGTTAATAAAGACAACGTCTGTTGGGGGAAAAAAAAAAAAAGATGAAATCACGGCTGAATTGGCTCACTTTCACATTTGGAGGCGGTTTGAGTTGTAATGATCACCAACCAGAAGTCGGCGTATTTAACCTGGAAGTCTATTTTATTTAGGTAATTACTACTAACTTCACTGGGGATCGGGTTTCCACATAAAATACCGTTTGCATCGCTTTTAACTGAGATTTTAATTGCATCTTCTACTCTTAAATGTAACATACGGCTTATAAAATGTACACATTTGGTGTTTTTATGTCAATAATATGTCCACAAAAGCCACGCAACAGGGTGTGTGCAATCCTCCAATTTAAATTTACAGTGATTTTAATGGACTTTGTGGTGGTTTCTATCTCCCAAAACTAGTATAACACTCCGTTTAATACTTAATACTCACCATTGAATATATAGGTTTTCAGTAGTAATCAATACAGAATTTATAGTGATCTTGTACTACTACATCTCTATCACCATACCATGTGTTCTCATCCATGCTAGCTGTACACTGTCTTTAGGGTTTGTAGGCGATATTTACATAATGTGCCAGAAAATGTATTGCAGGCGTGAACCATTTGTTTCAGTAGCTGATGCTGATGGCTGGTTTCACACTGTGTATGAAGCAAATTATAGGCGAGACCCACTCTGGAAGCAGTATTTTCTACCTAATCATATGCCAACAGGGATGTATTGGAGGATAAAGTCATCAAAATTCACTTTATGCTCAATTTGATTTGATTTTTTATCCCCTTCTACTACACAACTGTTATCTTAACTGTGTAAATATACAGTTTCCGTTCTGAAAATGATTTAACTGCATCACAGATTGTAGTAAGTCAAATCCTGCTCTCCTCTTTTAAAAACACAAAATCTTGTTGTTTCTTTGGCCTGCGGTAATGTAGTTGACCTTAAATGTGCTCACTGTACTGTATTACATAATATATTGTCCTTGTGTCAGACAACAGCAGTGTTCTTTTTCCCTCTGTGGTGAGAGGAGCCGGGTTTTCTAAGAACGCTGATACACCGAACGCTGACACACCGAACACTGACACATAGCTCTACCTACAGTGTAGAGGCACTGCAGGTTGTTTGGCATCTTTTTGCCTGCAAAATGGAAAACCCAACAAAATCACACAGCTGCAGGTATTACTCGTCTGATCTCCTATCAACAGATGACTGGTAGATATTGTAGCTCAAGGCAAGCAGACCAGATAAAATACAGGTTGCCATTAAAGCCCCAGTGTTGGAAGGATCTTCAGTTTTAAAGAGATGTCTGTGAGGTTGCTTTAACATTAAAAGAGACAATAATACTTCAGAG
The DNA here is from genome assembly GCA_002120245.1 of Maccullochella peelii. NCBI lineage: Eukaryota > Metazoa > Chordata > Actinopteri > Centrarchiformes > Percichthyidae > Maccullochella > Maccullochella peelii. Next base: position 67,375 of record LKNJ01002378.1, on the reverse strand, counting down.
TAAGTGTTGAAATCTGTAAAGTGATGGTCACCTAGAAGCTGGGCAACATAACTGCACTTCAAATCAAAATATTTTCAGAAATTCACCTCTGATGATGATATTAATGGTGAAACAATTAGCCTAATCAAACATTATCAGGTGCTCTTGTGACAGTTGGTTAATCATTTAAGTCATTTAAAGAATAAGAATGCCAAATAAATGCTGTTGTGTGAGGATTTACTGTTTGTGCGTTTTGATTGCCAATATCTTTCACAAATGGAGATTTTTGTAGTGGACTATGGGTGCAAATTAACTATTTTTGCTAACCCCAGCACATACATCATACATACATGTTGTTTTATGTGCACTGACCCCTATAAAAAGACAACAACATTTTAGGAAATAATTCATGGAAATATAAAACATAGTTAAACTGATGGACTGGACTAATGGATTCAGTTGGTTTTGATAAAAAAGCGGTAATTTTACGGTTATTTCGGTCTTATGGGAAGGTCACAATTATTTGGATCCAAAGCTCCAAACCATCCATGGGAGAAGAAATAAAATACAGACTGGCCACCCGTAAAGCTTGACCTTTTAGGGAGCAACACAAGAATGAACTCAACTGTTAAAGTTTGTACTAAGCATGCTCACGTGAGCCACGTTTCCACCCAAACTACCTTGAACTTTTAGTCCCAGGAACTATTTTTCAAGGAACTAAAAGGTTCCTTTAACCCGTTGTCTGCATTTCCACTAAAGACCTGTGAACATTAGGCAAATTAGTGAAGCTGAAGTTTGAAAAAGGTACAGCTGTTTTTACACTATACAACAATGATGACGCCATATAAATCATTAACAGCATCAGCATCATTATTTATGCGACACTGCAACAACAGTAAGCATGGAGGAGCTCAATAATGCTCAGTAAGGCCTGGACTTCGTCGTCGGTCCATCTGTCCTCTGCTCCAGTGTAACTCCAGTGTGTCGAAGCACAATGAACAAAAAACAAGCCTGTTTGCGACTGCAAAATTTAAAAAAATTGTGGCTAATATATAATGTTCCGAGTACTCGACCAATCAGAAATCTTCATTGACGCAAGGTCCACCCCCAAAGTTCCTGTACTTTTATAAAGTACTACCCCCCCCAGCAGGGACCTTTTGGGGGGTAAAATAATGTCCCCAGAACTTAATTTAGACCCTGGTCCCTGCGGTGGAAACGCACTGAGTTGCTCCAAAGGTTCTCACTGTCTGCAGTGCCCTACCTGAAACTTTGTTTACACAGAGACAAAATTTGTTTGCTGTTTTTCTTATAAGTAAAACCGGGCCACTTGTTGATATGTTGATATGATAAGTGGTAACTTGGGGGATTTGTTTTTCCACTTTCAGTCTTGGTTCTCATTGCTGTGGTCTTTCTGCACTTCACCTCTCTGTCAGTCAAACTGTGTGGGCAGCACTGTGACATTTTATTCCTTTAACTTTCTTTTAAGTGATGTTTCAGTTTCTGTAAGCTGAACTCTCTTTGTTATCTGTTCCCCCATGCTGACCATCAGTGCTCCTGCTAGCTACCCAATGCTGTCTTCTTCTGGTAATTGCAAATGCTGCTTCCAGTAATGTGAAATGCATGAGCAGAAGACTTTTTTTCCCCTTTTAAATAAAGTTTATATTTTTCTCTGACACATAATTATTGGTGATGTGATGGCTCCACTTGGAATACCCCCAATTTTAAGGAAGCATGTTGTGACCAGTTTATTGTGAACTATGCCTCTAGGGTCTCACCAAAAACTTGAGTTAATCCATCTTAAATTACAAGTCACATGATATAAATATAAGGAGCGAGAAATATCCCTTATTTCTTAACATCAGCAATCATGCATTAGAACAGGCACAGGCAGGTCCATCATGCTTGACTAAGGTTACAGGGACTGGAATTGTAGTTGTTTTGACTCCCAGTGGTGCCAAAATCTGTAAGCTGGCAAAATGAGAGGTTAAAACTGTGTCCATTAAATGCAGCCTTGTTTTCTTTTACAAGCCCTTCTCACTTGTAAGTTGGTCCTGTGAGACTAAATATGCAACATCATAAACTGTTTAACTATATAATATGAGAGAGGATTGTGATTCCTTTTGCTCAGTGGTTGTCAAGGTGTTTTTTTTTTCTTCTTCTGTGATTCATTGGTAATGAATACAGTTACTTTTTTTCCACCCTGTAGCCCTTAAATGACTATTGACACATTATACCAGTGTTTCCCAACCAGGGATACGTCTGCAGTCACCAGGGGTACATGGAAAATTGTGAAGCTCAGCTAATTTGAAAAAATAGAAATAATGATTTGATAGCAATTATATCCACATATTTGTGTTTAGGAGAAAAGTCAACACACAAGTAACATTACAAATTTGTGTGATGCTGATCTTTAAAGTTATTGTCACAATAACTTACCAACTATGGCAGTCTGACTGCCATAGTTGCCTCAGTTTTCCACCAATCTGAGTCAAGTGTAAGTTGATGAAGACTGCAGAAAGACTAGTTAAGCTAAGTAAAGATACTGGAAATGGTTGAAACAGCCAGTTTCTGTCACTCCAAATGGCAGTAGTACAAATGCAAACTTGGCCCAAACTACTCAAAAGTACCATTGAACAATACCATAAAACCATCCCTTCAAAGGGGTATGATAAATTGGTACTTAGTCCCATCTGATGTGCTGTGGGGGTACGTTGGACAAAAAACGTTGGGAACCACTGCCTTATACCAGCAACGAAAGCTATATAAACAGTCTAATGTCCTTTCAGTTCTACTGTTAACTTATGTTCATGTAAAAGCCCAGTTCTTTCCTTTTTGGTGTGTTTTCTGTTTTTGTGGCATGCTCAAAGGCAGTTGGAGTGGGCGATGTGTCAGCCTCAGCCTCCTTGCACTTGTCTTGCTGCGGTCTTCTTGCTCCTGTAGCTTTGAGTAAGTTGGTCACGTTGCTTTGATGTGCAGCAGCCAGAGAAAGTGGTGCAGCGTGTACTTTGTAGACATCCCTTGGTTTGCATCTGAAGTATTTTTGAATCACATCAGGAAGTTCCTCTTTGTCAGGCGTTTTTTGTGGTGGCAATGCACTATACTATACTCATATATATATTAGTCTAATGTCCTTTCAGTTCTACTGTAAACTTATGTTCATGTAAAAGCCCAGTTCTTTCCTATCTATAGAGATATAGATATATCTCTATAGATATATAGATATGATCCATCTTCTTGTTGGGAGACTGTTTTGAAACAGAAGGAAAAAAATAAGTTCATGTTCATACAAGTACAAAAGAAATTTGAACAACTCCTGTGCGCATTTGCTTGTGCGTGCAGCCTGCAGAAGCATGTTCCAGCCTTAAGTCCTAACATTGACAAAGAGATACAGTGGATTTTAGTTGTACACATTCCAACATTAAAACAAAAGTAAGCAACATACAGTATGTGTATTGTGCTGACATGTTAAACATTTATAGAAGCCAAAGTCACTTTATATTAAAAGATTTACACAGAGACACATTGAAAGTAGCCTTGCAAAGTGATACCGAAACAACTTTCTAAAGCTGACAGATTCGCACTGAAGCCTTAAAGCTCAGATGCTGTTTATGGTTGCCATGACAACAGCTTGCTACACCGTCTCCACGTCCTGCTTTGTGCTTCTTTCTTGTTTTCAATGTGCAGTCCTAAAGCTTTTTAACTTGCTTGATCACACAAAAGATCACACAGGGACAGTGAGTTTGCAAACTTGGTAGCTGAGGATTTCTAGCTAATCGTGGGGTTTTATTACTGGAAAGATTTGACTCATATGGAAATGAATGCCATGTAGAGACCTGGGGTGGACCACGCTTCATCAGTGTCTCATGTCTGATACTAGAGCTACATGATCAGCGTTAACTGAGGGCAGTAATATAGCAACACGGCTCCGATATGTTATGTTGTAAAAATGTTTTTCTCTTGACGTCTTTCTAAATGCGATCCAATAGCAGTCACTTTTGACCAATTTATCACAACTGTAACCTTCCTTTGCAGCCTTCTACAACAATTGCTTTTGTCGCCAACAGTGGATCTGGATTCCTCTTTAGAGAGGGTAGGTGAGCCACTGTTCAACAAGCTTTTGGTTCTCAATGTGATTTCTCAGAAAGTGTTTCTTTTATCTGTCTTTCTGAGAAGCTGAAGCGTGATACAGGGTGTTTCTGTCCATATTCCAAGCAAAATGGGTATTTACTAATGTACTGGAAAGTAGAATTTGACCATTTTAATCAAGATAAAAGTTATTTTGTTAGTATTCTTAGCTGTAGGTAATCTTTATTATAATTTCATCAGAGTTGTAGTATAGGACGGGGGAGGCGGGATAGACGATTAAAATCAGTCTGTGCCTCTTGGGAACTTGAGATTAATTGCAGCCATTATAATCTGAGTCTTCGGTAGTTTCTATATACAGAGGTCTGGCAATCAGTATGTTATGTTACAAAGTTCTAAGTTTGTGTTTGACTGTATGGTGAGAGGGTGGTTAATTGTGAGGCATATCTGTCATTTTCAAAGGAGGTCTATTTTAGTTTTCAATAGCCTCTTGTTGGTGGTAAGGCTGTTGCATGTCGGCTTTCCAGTGGCTGAGGGCTGTGCAAATTGGTTGTGCACTGAGTCTCTTAACACGAGCCTTAGTCCGTGCACACTGTCTGCTTACACAATCGCCAGATACTGTATCACCCTCTGTGACGATATTCAGAAGCTGCCGTGGTGTGCCTCTGCTTTTTCAACCTGCCCACATGAACAGTTAGATCATGAGGGAATGCTGCTGAAGTGGTGTGTGTTTTATAAAAAGTTTTATATATAAAAAGATTGGCGGTAGTTGGTCAGATTCCACCTTTTTGGCCACATTCATGGCAAATTGGAAGAAACAAAACAATGGGATGGCATCTCATTGCAGCTACTTAAAACTGTTTTTGTGGTTTTTTTGTTCATTCAGTGTTTTTGATAGATTTTATTAACAGCAGCAGGTGTTGGTATTTGAAGAGAATAAAGTAAATAAAAATTCTAACATAAATAATGCTAATTTTTTCCTTACCATGGGGTGCCAATATCAGTGGATTTGACACCTGTTTTTAACCCATTTGCTTGAGTTGTAATGCCAATTGAAAGACAATTGTCATTGTTATAGTAAATCTGACATGACCTGAACACATCGTTTTTATAATTTGTGAAATACAGTGTACTTCTTTGCAACCAAGTGCCATTTACCTAAAGAAATATTGGTATTGGCCATCACTGACACACATTTCTTGTATGGTTAACACATCTTTAGTAAACATTTCATCATAAATCCCAAATTAAATTTCTGTCGTTCTTGTCCTGGTGACTCCGACTCCTTCTAATCTTGATCTCGACTCCTTGACCCGCCTGATTCTTAGCCGTTGCTGATGCTCTGCTTCATTCTGCCTCTTGAAATGCCACCGTGGCGCCCGTCGCCATGGCAACCCCTCTGCCTCTGACATCAGTACCACCACTCCACAGCCAATGGGAGAGGGAGGGAGAGAATGAGAGCCTTGACACTCTGAAATCCTGTTGTGCAATTCAGAAGGAGATGTAATTTGTGTAATTTGGGTGATTGCGCCTGCCAAGACCAGCACGATGGCTTCTGGTTCAACAAACACGTTAAAACATTCACACACACCGCTGCTTGTTGCATTGAAGCTGATACAGATGTTCGTCAGGACCTGACAGATGCATTTTATTGCTGCACTGCTGTTGCAAATATGTGGATGCCTTTCATGTGTTGCATCCACATATTTTTCAGGAAATGGACTAATTGAAACAAGCACAAACCTTTTTGCTTAAGTCACAGTGTAAGATATGACTGTGTTGTGGCCTGTGAGAGGGATAAAAAACTATGATGTGTTATGTTACGCAAAGTAAAATTTGCAGAAGTGGTCAGATGGCTTTGATGGTATCTCTTGGTCACATTTTTATATTAAAGTATGCTTGCAGAAGTTGCAGTGAAATCAGCACACATGAGTGCTATCATGAGTACTACAGTTTTTGACTCATGTTTTAAGTGAAATCGTGCTACTGTAGGCGCAAAGCAAGAATGTTAAATTTACATCACGGACAAAACTACTTCAGCTCTCGTGTCTCATGTTTTTCCTGCAGCCTCGACTGTTGTGTTGTTAAAGCACATACAACATATTTGCATATAAAACAAATAGAAAGTCCTTTTTTGTAAAGTTTTTTTGTGTGTCTTTGACTTACCATGGGTCTTGCCACCCCTTTAGCTAATGTTCCAAATTGCAAATCACCAGCATGGTTTCATAAACAGGTTGTTGATGAAGAGTCAGCAAACAGATGCGGTTGATTTTTCTGCAGGGTTGCATCAAGATGAACAGTTGAAGGAATATTCTCTGAATGTGTGTGGTATAACTAAAGATTGAATTTTTGGTCATGATCTTGGATTAGACAAGTTGACTTCATAAAGAAAGCTGAGTACAGTAGGTGAAGGTGACAGTTAAACACTAATCCAGCTACAAGATTCTTGCATTGGTCAGAATAAATCCTGATTTATGGTGAGGGATTGCAGTACTACTGAAATACTACTGTCCTATTAGCTCTTGTATTAATTGGTTATCCTCATTCAGGGATACAAGAGGGTGCTTGATTTAATTGGCCGAATATCGATGTGTGCAAAATAATACCATCTGAATCCGGTTGAATGTGGACACTCGACTTGTGGTAGAATCTACGACCTTGCTGATAACGAGCTCAAACAGAGATACCGAGCGCCCATTATGTATGGGGAGTGGCAACGTGCTTATAGGCAGAGAAATAAAAAAAAGATAAGTGCTTTCTGTAGGAGGGCTGCTGTACTTCACGTTAGACCGTACAATATTTACAGTGTTTGCCCCTGTGTGAGTTTCAATGCTGATGTGCCTCAGTCAGCAAACTTTAAATGCTCACACTAAAGGAAATCTATATTGACCGATGTATCAGATGGAGTTGACAAACCTTTTAAGGTTGCCCAAAGAGGCCATTTAAGCTCATCATAAAAATGTTTTCCTGTCGGACAGCTGTTACTTACACACCACGTTTCTTTTAATGCCAGTGTGGTTCTCTGCATTCAGTGTGTAATTCAGCTGGGAGTGTAGCCAAGTTTACTTTGGGTTTGGTTTGAGGTAAATGAACCACATGCATTTAACCTGATGTCATGCTTGTTGCTATGATAAGGGATTCAAACCAAAAACAAACGAGGAAAGATGCGGACAGAATAAGAACAAATGGGAATTTCTGTCAAATAGTTTTTTTTCTTTATTTAATAAAGGAAGTCATCTGTATTTAGCCTGATTGTGTTTTTATTGAGGCCTCTGTTAAGCCTGTTGTGTAATCCAGTTGCTATTTGAAGAAATTAGATTAGTGAAATGGCTCCAGCTTCACAATAACACACAATAGCCGCTCATTTGGTAAAGAGGGTTGATAAAGCACAGGTCTGATTCACATTTTGCTGCAACATGTGAACAATTTTGTTGTCTAAGAATGTTAAATGTTTTGTAGTTACTTAATAACATAGCTGTAAGTGCTTTAAGTATAGCTAATATATACAAATGTGTTGAAACTCCTCAGGGAAATATATGGTGTTTGCTGTGTGAAATAGCACCTCTGCTTTTTGCCTCTTATGGTTAATGTTTTGTGTATACATTTCTTTCTGATGATAGCGGAGGTGGTGTTTGTTTCAAACAAGGTGGTCCACCTCAGCTATAAAACACTGTAGGAGACCCTAATTTAAAGCTGAATCCAGGCCTGTGACTAAGTACAACATACTTCAGGATCTATATAACTTTAAATCAAAGCTCAATGCATAGCGAAGGGGGGGAATAATGATTAGTGACCTGTGTTTTCACTGTGTTCACTTTTAATTTTGATGTTTCCTCTAGTGAAAAAAAACTTGACAGTGGTGCATATGGTAGAAAAGTAATGTTCAGTGTATTCCAGGATTTGTGTCGTGGTGTATTTTTCTTGTTAAGGCAGGAAAAGAAAACCCCAAACATTCCCAGTAAAGCGATTAAAGGTACCTTGCAATACCACTAGCTCTTCACGTGTCACGTTTCTCCCATAAAGACAACATTTGTATATCATCAAAACGTTTGCTCCGATATTTTATTTTATTTTGTGAGTGTTATTGTATTGTATTTAACGGGGGTTCTGGAGCTTATCAAAGCTTGCATTTTGCAGAAGGTGGGGAAGTCCATCACAGAGCTAGTTCATCATAAAGAGCTCATTTTATCAAACAGCCATGCAAGCTTGAGTGAAAAGCTCTTGTAAATGCAAACACCTCTGAGTCACCTTGCTAAAAACTGGTTATTGTGGTTAGTATACACAGAAACAGGAAGTGTATTTTGATAAGCAAAGAAGCAGATGCAGCCAAATCTGTATATAGTTCCCATGGGTGAATCCTTAAGTGACCAAATGTGCAAAACAGAATTGATTAGTTTGTTGCATGTCCTCAAATTGTGATTTTCCTTGGCTAAAGACCCCCAATGCTTTTTTTGCTACACACAGCTAAGAAGGCCATATTGTGTGAGCTCTTGTAGGCGATAGTCCGTGAAGGCTGAGACTTTACTACTGAAACCTCTCAGAGAGAGCAAAAGGATGTATCTGTCAGTTCTAAGAAAAAGATTGAACTTAATTGATCACCGAAATGTAACATGGATACAAGTACACAAATCAAATGTAGGATAAGCAATTAAGAACAATAAACAAGTAATAAATTCAAGAGGTCTGGGATTGTATAAGTGTGATACATTAAGTAGACTATTGGTTGGGAAATATGGGGAAGAAACAATGGGAAGGGAAATGTTACTCAATGCAGTGTAACTTTTGCGCTACCGATGTTGGCAGCAGTTTCCTTGAGTGCAGAGTTTTAAAATAGAAATTATAGAGGTAAAATTGCCCATAACAGCTTCTCATGTGATGTCTTTAAGTCTTGTTTAGTCCAACCAATAGCCCAAAAGCTGCAAATCCTCACATTGGGGAAATTGAGACCAGATAATTTTTTTGCACTTTCGCTTAAAAAATGACTTAAAAGATTAATTGATTATCAAAATTATTCCAGATTCATTTTCTGACAATCAAGTAATGGACTAATAATTGTCGCTCTAAGGGAAATATATTTCATATTTCAGTAATATTCCTTAATTGTTAATATCTTCATATGTGATTTTGATTTCTTTTTGTGTTTTATCATTACTTTAGATCTCAGAAATTAGTATTATACTATCATTAGTACAACATCATAATTTCAAAAGGCCCATGTGATAGACTCTCGCCCAGTGTCAGCTGGGATCGGCTCCAGCCCCCCGCGGCCCTCTGGGGATAAACGCTTATAGATAATATATGGAAAGCGGAAGTAATGATCTGAAAGAATAATACTAAATGCCTGACACTAGTGCCATCATTGTAGCACATTGAAAAATCATAGATGTGATTGATAACCCACTGTGGGTTATCTTGGTGTCACACTAGATTGGTAAATGTAAATGTAAGTGTAGAACAGTACTGTAAATAGCATAATGCAAATACCCTCTAATCCTACAGTCTCCCTGCACACCAGCCTGTGAGTGTTGTCTGAAGCCTGCCCCTCCAACCTGACCCGCTGCCTTTAAAGCCTCTGCAAAGCGTCGGACTCTGCGATGTCTGTCTAGTTTGTCTGCGGGCGTTCATAGCTGCACTTTCTCGCCACGCGTCGCCCTCAAGCATAGTGAGCTTTTCTCCCCTTCTTCCTTCAACCCAACCCCCTTGAACGTTGTCATGGTAACGGCCCCATTGCATAACACAGCGGCTGCAGTGTAAAGCCTTGTATTCCCATCTCCTTGGAAACAGAACCCCCCCACCCCCCACCCCTCCTCTGTGCTCCTTCCTGCGCACTGAGCATGCTCAGAAAACAACACAGAAGCAGAGGAAACAGGAAAAGCAGCTCAGAGATTCTTTTCACTGTTGCATACAAGAGCCTGCAGCTCTTATTGTCACCAGAGCATTTATTAAGATAAGCACAGGGGTTAAATTACAAGGAAGTATGACATGACACATTTAATGACATATCTGTATATATTAACAAAGATGTGAGTAAAAGTTTATAGCTACATTTGTCAGGAGACGGAACTATAGGCCTATTTTTGTGCTTTTGATTTATCAGGGAGTTTCGACCTTTTCCTGAACATTTGAACAATTTCAAGTTGACTTTTACTGATTGCTTGTCCAGAATCCAAAGGAAATTCATTTTCTGTCATAGAAGACTATGAAAGTCCCGAAAGTATTCACATTTGTGACGCTGGACCCAGTGAATTTGGGGCATTTTTTGATCGATGATGACAAAATTGTGGCTGATTTTTAATTTTCTGTCAGTTTGACAAATCGTTTCAGCTCTTCCTTCAGCCAGTCAGCAAACGTTTTGCGTGCAGCCTCCCATTGGATCGGGCTACGAAACATAAGGAGTGCTATGCCAATGTTTTTACAGTGAGGAATTACAGTCAGCTGTGTTAGACAGGTGCCACCATCAGCTGGCTGTGAGCAGTGAGCCAGGTCCCCGCCGCACATAACACATTCATCAGTAAAAGTTAGAGATCAAAGTACTATGTGCCTGAGCGCGCCATTCTCTGACATTAAATTCCACCCTTCAGTGATAAGGCCGAGCAGTTCAAGACTCTCACGGTACACTGAGGCAAGCATACTGATACTACACACTCAACTCCGTGTACTTTGTACTTCCTCAAAAAGTTTCTTCTGCTACACGCCTGGCAAACTGACAAGGAACTTGATGGGCTTGCCTCAGTAAACATGGTGAAATGTTAAGATTGTCCTCACTTCTCTTCACTAAACACAGCCACTCATGTCCTTGTTGTAACGTCCCATGCGAGCACTTAAGCTTAAAGGCCTTTACACACCGTGGATGTAGCGAATAAACGACACGAAAATGCGAAATTCTCGCCTGTGAATATTTACTACATCCAAAATTAATCTACATAATCTACTCCCTATCCTGCATCAAGTGGTGCTGCTCCACAACGGTGTCCTTGAGTTCATTGTCTTTATAATTTTTGTGCCCTTTGTCATGTAATTAATCGCACAGGGAAAAAAAGCCTCCGGTGTGTAAAGGCCTTAAGTGTTACTTTCTGATGTGCTGCAAAATAGTAACATGTAGATTTATACAGTATAAGACAGGAGGCAACATGTGTAGTGCATTTTAAAAAACAAAAGTGAAAAGTCAAGTGTGTTATGAAGAGGGCTCCAGCTAGTAGGACTGCACAATTAATCAAAATATTATTGAAATTGCAGTATGGCCAAGTACCAAATCAAAATTACAGGAGCGGTAATTATTTGATAAAGGTAAAATGTGTTACAACATAACTTTTTTCTTTTCTTTTTCTTTTTTTTTTTTTTATAAATGAAGCATTGTGGTGCTACAGAGATGCCCTGGCCTACAAATAATATTCTCCAGACGTAAGGGAACATGCTTGTTCCACTGCCACTAAAATCGTGACTCATATTGCAATCGCAATATCTGTCAAAATAATTGCTATATGATTTTTTAAAATTTTTTTCCAGCTGGTGATTATATCATTATGCGTTAATCTGACAATCATTTTTGTGATTATACGATTATTAATTTAATCTATAAAATGTTAGAAAATAGTAAAAATGTCACAACTTCCCTGCACAGGGTTACATCTTCAGGTTGCTTGTTTTGTCTGTCATAAAACCCAAAGATATTTTCTATTAACTGGGATATAACACAGAAAAAGCAGCAAACCCTCACATTTGAGGAGGTTGAACTAGAGATTATCTGAAATTATTGCTTGATAAATGATTATGGCTGCAACTACAACTTTTTATTATCAATTAGTCTGCTGATTGTTTTTGCAATTAATAATTCTAAAACATGCTATAAAATACCAAAATTTTTTGCAACTGGTGCACAATCCTGTTTATACAAGCCAAATTAGGCACACATTTTTATCTTTAACCTTTTCAAATTATGCAGAAATAAATCTTTCATTTTTTTTTCATACAGTTGGAGATGGCATAGTATATTTTAAAGACATTCTGCTTGTGGGTTTACATCATGCATGAGAAAATATTGTTGTGTGTTGGTGGAGGCTGTACCATTGTCTGTTCTAAAAACAATCTAAGGGTGTATCTGTGCCAGACTGGATCAGATTTTAGCTTTGATGAATAAGTTTTGTAGCTCCCTGCTTCTCTGTACACGAGTGTATCGACTGGTATAGAACAGTTACATGGAGAACTATTTCCTCCCACACACACACACACGCACACATTCCTCTCACACAAGTGGAAAGGAAGGTCACTCATATTTCCCTCGCAGAAGGCTGGCACACTTGTGTTTACATTTCAGTCCCTACACCCCCATCACTATAGCAACTCGTTTTCTTATTTTGTCATACCATGTGGGTGCTTTGCAGTCATTTCTGTTGATTGTAATGTGCAGAAATAAAATCGCTTTTGGCTGGATGTAAATGATGAAGCTCAAGAACGTAAGTTAACCGTTAACATTGCTAGTTTTCTCCATTTTGTTATCCTAAAGTATGTCTTTATTGGGCACCAAATGGCAGTTTGAGACCAAATGACTTAGACATCCAGAAAATCTAGGAAGCTGGCAGCAGTAATTTGCATTCCTTGGCAGTAGGTGATGAGTTGGACTTGGTTTTGATGTGTCAGTTCCTGTGCACTGAAGATGTCTGGCCAGTTTGCGTAACCAACACCAGACTATAAATTGTCACTCTTTGTGACAGACTTTAAAATAGGTGGACTGAATTTCTGTCATTACATTAAAACCTCAATGTGCTTTAATGATCAAGAGCTCAGTAATTCCATGTAACCCCTAAAAATAACTTAAAATTATATGAATGTGTTCGTCACAGCACCCAGACATCTTTTGATTCCCATTTTATTGGTTTTAAAAATAATACAGAGATGGCAGATTTTTTGGAGTTAAAGTTGGCATGCAAAAAGCAGGTTTAGACATTAGTGTGGGAATTCAAAATAACTCAGGCTGGGTGAGCATGAGGAAGTTGAAACAGCCGTTATTGCAGTAAAAGAGCCAGAAATTCAGCCATGGACATGTCTGTACCTGGAATAGTGCGGAGGAGGTGTCTCATCACAGCCATGGCAGAGATTTTACTCTGGAACAGAACAATTAGTCTGCTGGGTGTAGACACACTCAGAAAATCATTTTTACAACATGTGAAACAGTAACTCCTTTTGTTACTGAAGGATATTTAATTATCATCCTGTCCTACTCTCAAACACCTAACACACACCTGAACCTGCCAGCTGCTAGAAAACAGCACAGCGGCACAACGGAAAACAATTAAAAGCATTCAGAGTAAACAAAAATCCAATGCTCTCAAGACATCTTTTCCTCTTTCTCTTTATCTATTCGTACCAAAGGGCATGCTGGTATCTCTTTCCTGTTTACATCTGATCATACACAGGAGTTTTATTGGTGTTCAAGTGTGCCCTTTTTCTTGATATTCCTTTAGCTAATGACCAACACGTCTCCTCATGAAAAGATCCGTGACTAGTAACAGCAAATATGTGTTTTTCCAGTCTGGACATTGTTGGTAATTGCTCCACTTTTGAGAGTTAGGTAAGCTTATCTTGATCAGGACTTGCAGGCTCTCTTGCCTCTTTCCCTGTGGTTTGGTGTAGCACACTGTGGGTGCACTGTGGTGTGCATGGCTTGATCACATGCAACTTCACTGCATCCGGATCAAGCAGGGATGGTCTCTGAACTCAGCTGAGCTGTGTGTCATCGATGGCTGTAGTGATGCAGACTGTTAGAGACATTTTTAAAAGTCAGGTATCAGTACTCAAGTAGCTCTTGTGTAAAGTAACATTTTCTGTGGTTGGGGCTTTTGTTCCACTCCTACATCCATGTTCTTACTTTTATCTAACCGATACTGCAGCAGCCTCACAGTTTTCTGCTCCACAGTGTATCGGAGGTGTATTTACCGTGTTAAGAACTGTTACTACTTCACATTAAAAGCTTTCCACTGGCAAACCACAGGAAGGAAGCAGCATTTCTCACAGAGTTTAGCGCCTTCAATAAAACTTGGTCTAAAAAGCAAGATATGATGTCATTTTTCTGTTCTTTCATATGTCAGTGGATCATTTTAAAATAGTTCAATTTCTAAAAAACAGCCACAGTGAAGAGGTGAAGAGCTGCAGTAAGGTGACATGCGTCTACTGCAGTTTGTACAAACCAGCAAACCTCCAAAATGTCATCAAGCTTACTAACTTTTGCTGTACCTTTTTTTTGTGTTATGGCCCGTACGGAAAGTGGCATTATTGGCACCTTAGCAGGATTGTGGGTATCAGTAAGACGGGCTTCAGCAGCACAGAAGAGTCTTACAAAATAAATACAAAACAGGAAGTTGAAAGGTGGTGACCCAAGATTGAATCGGGTAAAATGTGTTTTGGTAATGCAGTACTGTGTTTTTTTTTTTGTTTTTTTTTAGGGCTTCTTAAATAATACATTCCTTCAACATTGGTGTCTTAATTTTTGGCTTTTGTGTTTTCTTTTAAATAATCCAGCTCTGCCTATGACCGGGACAACAAGATCCGTGTGGCCATTAAGAAGATCAGCCCCTTTGAGCACCAGACGTACTGCCAACGCACCCTGAGAGAGATTAAAATCCTTCTGCGCTTCAAACATGAGAACATCATTGGAATCAACGACATCATCCGCACACCAACCATTGACCAGATGAAGGACGTGTATCCTTTTACATACACTTCTCATGATTTGCATAATGTCTGATATGTCAAGATACTGTAAGTTCTTATGCGCCTGCAGTTTAATTTATGGGCTTCTTGTTGGGCCTTTAATGGCATTAATCATCTTTTTCTTGCAATTGAAGTTGTTGATTGCATGTTAAAATATTTGTATTTTATAGTTTTCCACAGATAATTGTGCTTTTAAACATTTAAAATGACTTCTTTGTGTATTACGCTGGGTTCAGACAGGAGGCGGACGTGCCGCGAAACGTTGCCCGCTTCCATTTGGCGCCCATGTTAACCAGTAGGCCTGTTCACACAGGAGGCGCTCTGCAGCGATCGTTTCGGTGTCTGTTCTATTTTCTCTGCTGCGAGCGAATCTGGCACGAAAACACATATATGATATAAATGATCTGATACATGATAGAATATGCATCCTACACAAATGTAAGTAGGCTATAGTCAGATCTGCTTGTGTCCTAATGATGGGGCAGTGATATCGTAAGCCTGTTGATTTAACGTTACGCATTCACACTGTTGAGGTTTTTGCCAGCTGTCCTTCCTGTGTTTGGCAGCTATGGCTGTGTTGCTTTTAGCCTGGATGATGTGTTTAACTTCTTTGTATTTCTCTAATATTATAGTTTGCTCTTTGTTGGTAAAGTATGCCGCTCTGCTGCCAGCACACTTGTCATGTTTGTGATTGGGCATATGCTGCAAACACCGCCCCTTTTAGGTGAACGTGCTCATGGCTAGACTGGCAAACCCTGGGTTGATTTACCGAGTTGATAACCACCGTCGTGTGACCGCGGTTGTTAGGCTCAGTGAAGCCAGATAACAAAAACAAAAATCTCCTGGGTATGTTGAACTTGTTTTGTAGTACAGGCCTCTGATTTACACTCACCCAAACAAAAACAATAAACCCTTCCAGATAAAATATCTCTCCTACACAGAAATGAGCCACATGGGCCAAACATGGTTTCAGTACGTTGTGGCTACAAGAGCACCAGCTCACTTTATCCAACCATGACACCTCAGGGACTTTGACATTGGACTGAATTGCGAGGTTGCCCAAAATACAGATCGTCAGCAGTTTGTCATTTCGTGGCTCTGCCAGCCTGCTGCAACATCAACATCAAGATTCCTGTCTGAGCTTAAATTATGCAAGGGTTTTCGTTTTCTTTGCAATTTGAGTGTGCCAGTAAAACCTCAATTTAGCTTGGATACTGGGCTGGGCTGTAAAAATAAACAGAAAATCAGGGATTATGACTTTGTTGTACTTAAGGGGTAGTCTGTATGAATGTATGAATTTATTCAACATATTGATATGACTACAATTAGGTCAGTTAGCGAGTCATAATGTCGGTTTCGGTTACTTTTTGATTGATTGCCTAGCCCTATTGGATACCTAGAGGTCTTATTTTGTGGGACATAACTTTGTGGTCCAGATGGGAATAAAAATGTGACTAATATGAGCATAAAAACAAATGGGAGTGTCGTTTCCACGATATTAAAGTTCTTTAACCCAGAACTGTGTAGATATATTGTCCAGGATCTCATGGAGACAGACCTGTACAAGCTCCTGAAGACTCAACACCTGAGCAACGACCACATCTGCTACTTCCTCTACCAGATTCTGCGAGGGCTCAAGTACATCCACTCTGCCAACGTCCTGCACCGCGACCTGAAGCCTTCCAACCTTCTGCTCAACACCACCTGTGATCTCAAGGTAGAGTCTCAAAAGAGAAACAAGGTTCAAACAAATTGGGCTGATTTGGAGGCTTATTATTTTCATGCCAAAAATTACCAGCAATTCAGTTTTATCCTCCCAAATGTAATTTTCGTCAGTGTGGAAACTCTTAAGCCTAAATTTAACTTCATTACACGTGTTCCTGACCTTCATCATGACAGCATGAAAACTGATACCTCAATAAAGACCAACATTAGCACAATATGTCCTCCTGACAGCCATGCAAACAATTTCTCTTAACATTTCTCTCCAGCCTGTTGATGATTTGAAGTTGTCAATGAAATGACATCCAGCTTATTTTGATCTTGTGTCCTCTGATGTTGCCATCGTTCTTTGTCTTGTCCCTCCTCTTTCTTAAGATCTGTGATTTTGGTTTGGCTCGTGTGGCTGATCCTGACCACGATCACACCGGTTTCCTAACAGAGTATGTAGCCACTCGTTGGTACCGAGCACCTGAGATCATGCTCAATTCCAAGGTGAGTGTCCTCACCTGCCGAGAAGTGTTGACATGTCAGCAGTCGGGGATAAAAGGATGCATGAATATGTTTTTTTTTTTTTGTTTGTTTGTTTCTTTGTTTGTTTTGCCACTTTAGTATTTTAACATGGCCAGGACTCCTGAAAATATGACCTGTCATGCATTTTATTTTGTGAAGTTAAATATGTTGGGCAAGCACATTGACTAGCAGAGTTCTCTTACATTTTTAATTCTAATTTAATTCTTAAATTTGTTAAACAGTTAGAAGAATGAGGCACTAACACTGCCGTAATTAAGGCCTTTATTGTTACTGGACCCAACAAGACTTAACACTGTTTGTGTTCATGCTATGGTAATACTCTGTAAGATATAGTCCACCAATTTATATTACATTGACTTTAGCTCTGCTGTAGTCATGACTGTGTCTTTGTGCCCCTCGCTCTCAGGGCTATACCAAGTCCATAGACATCTGGTCAGTGGGTTGCATCCTGGCTGAGATGTTGTCCAACAGGCCAATCTTTCCTGGGAAGCACTACTTGGATCAGCTTAACCACATTTTGGGTAAAAATTCTCTTTATATTCAGTGTTTTTAGGATTAGTGTGGTGCTGTAGTACTGTTGTTTAAACAGTCAGTGAACGCAGCAGAACTGCTAGAATCAGGTTGAAGAAGTTTGCTAATTTTCTGTTGACACAAAAAATTGTCAGTTTGACTTCTTACTCATTTCCTGTAAACTCCTACCTCTCTGCGAAAAAGATGCATGGAGAATTGAGAGCAGATTTCTTAGGATAACGTTCAATTTGGTATCATTTGTGTTTTAAATGCAAGTATACAAAGACTGGTCAAATTATCAAACCTGCCATCATTTGCGTAAACTTGTGTTTTCAAGTAAATAAGGTTTTGTTGACAAGAAGAAGATGGCTTCAGAAAGATTTACATAAGAGTTTAGGGGTTTATTCCAGTCAAATTTTAAATGAATTCATTGTGTAAACAGTATACAAATGTTTTTTACATTCTGAATCACTAATATTGAGTATAGTTGAGTGTAAGCACTGTTTGCTGTAGTGCAAGCCGTTAAGATATTCACCTCCTGAAATAATTGTGTTTATGTAGGTAATAGTAAAAATCAGCTAATTTTGATATGGAAAATAAAGTATATATACTGTATATTATGCCTATATCTCTCTCTTGATTATATATATTAACAATACGTATATCATGATGTCAATAACTTCATGTTTTCCTTTTAGCTGAGACAAATGTGTAAGTTTAGTCTGCATAAAAGCTTTGACAACTTTAAATTTGAAGTAAAATTTCACACTCTTTGTCCGTAACAACAGCTTCCTGGTGTTGGAGTCCATAGATACCGGAGCTGTTAATATACATTTATCAAGTCGTACTTTTTGTGTCTTGCTGCTAGACCACATATTTCTTTTCCCATCTGTCATTTTGTTGGGCGTGCAGACTTGTAGTTTTATATCAAGAAAACTTACCCACATGACTAGAAACTTTATGCAGGGGCGGTGTGAATTAGTAGGCATTGGTGTGTTTCATTTAGTTTTCTTTNTATATATATATATATATATATATATATATATAAGTAAGTAAGTAAAAACACCCTAAATGACCCAAAATGCACAACAGTTAACTGCTTACTGTCATGTACAGAATCACAAAGTAATTCTTCTTTATGATCTTGTCTTTGTCCTTCAGGGATCCTGGGTTCTCCCTCTCAGGAGGATCTCAACTGCATCATCAACATTAAGGCCAGGAACTATCTTTTGTCGCTGCCTTTGCGCTGCAAAGTGCCGTGGAACCGCCTCTTCCCCAACGCTGATCCCAAAGGTCAGTCTTTCATGGTAAAAAACTGGGTTATATTGAGATGTTAAACATGCAGCAGCTCAACAAATTAGTGCCTTTTTATAAAATGTGTAAAATCAAAAGAGTGAGTCTCATAGTTTTCTACCTGGAAAAGATCCTAACGGCACGCTGGGTGTGATGGCGCCATCTAGTGGGCAGGCAGGCGCTCTGTTGTTTCAGAATCACCCTAAATGAACACCTTCTTTGCCATGTTAAATGTTCCCATGCTTGTGCTGCAGCTCTGGACCTGTTGGACAAGATGTTGACCTTTAACCCTCACAAGAGGATCGAGGTGGAGGAGGCCCTGGCACACCCCTACCTGGAGCAATATTACGACCCCACAGATGAGGTGAGATGAGGTCTTGTTTGGAGTGAAGATGCATCATCTTTTGCTAGTCAAGATAATATCTCCTGAGTTTTTTTGGCATCTGTTTTAAATTATATCTACATAACTGAATGATGGTGAACATTTTTTTAAACATGCTGTTGCACCGGATTCAGCTGCTTTGTTGGAAATTGCTCAGTGGGATCATGGGAACTTTTCCCAACATGTCCGCTCTGCTCCCCTGTGTAGCCTGTTGCTGAGGCCCCGTTCAAGTTTGACATGGAGCTGGATGACCTACCCAAAGAGACGCTGAAGGAGCTCATCTTTGAAGAAACTGCACGTTTCCAGCCCAGCTTTAGGTCTTAACATCTCAGACCGGTAAGTCCACATCACTGCAGTCCAGCCCAGAACTTGAAAACCAACATAAACTCGATTACCATTAGCTGCACTGAAGTCTTGAAACAACCAACTTTTCAAGGTCAAAAAGATCCGGGTGATCCTCGTCGCCGTCAGATGTTCCCGCCTCCGCTGCTTCAAAAGTGCAGCAGAGTTGAGTGTCCATGATGAAAACTACTTTAAGCAATAAAACTGCGAGTGAGTGGTGTTCCAGCTGATTCATTTCTGCTGAATTTAACAACTCACCACTTAAGAGCTGAAGTAAAGACCCCACACAATACACTAATATAAATATAAATTTTGCTTTTGTAGAGTGTGAAGTAGATGTTCTTCACCAGAATAAAACCACTTTAAAAGCCATCTATCTGAACTGGCACTTTACCACCAAGTGTAATTCTGCTTTATTGCTGTCACTTTGCATCCAAAGCAAAACCTGAAACAGTCCTTTATTTGTGCTTTTATTTAGATAAGAACTGGCATCTAACTTTGAGAGTAACATCAAAACATTAATGTCACCCTAAGGTAACATGCTTCCTTTAACAACTGTGACATTTTTCAGGAAATAATAATTAGTGGGAATTTGATCTGAAAGCAGATGAAAATAAAGTTTTATGGCACCTAAATGTTGAACACATGAAGGTCTTTGATATGGAGAATTGTCCAATAACGCCATATGTTTATTTCAGAATGGATTCATTTGTTAAGTAATATTTTGGGTTACAGATCGGACCTCAATACCTTTTTTGGTGCCAACTGAAATGTGTCCAAAGCGCTGAGTATTAAAAACTAAGTACTAAAATCTGGCATCCGATGGTCTGATCAGATTGATAATCTTATTCACTCTTGTTTTCTTTGATCAGACGACACCTAAAAAATGCAAATGTTTTTTAATTTTTTAAAACACATTTATATTTCTCATAAAAGCTATTGTTTTGGGACTAAAACTCGGGTATCATATCTGCACTAGTATCAAAACTTTTCAAACAATACCCAGACCCAGTTTATGTTTTGCAAAGTATTTATTTATCTAAGGGATGTAATGTGTCACAGTATACAGTAAGTGCAGTGAGCTGCAAGCTCATGTACGAATACAGAATCAGGTTTATTACCAAGTAGGTTTTCAGAAACAAGGAATTAGCCTTTGTATATTGGTGCATAACAATAAACATAGTAAGTAGAAAATATGAAGAAAGATAAAACAAGTGCTCTAAGTCAAGAAGCATACATTGAAAATTGACAATAAGAAAAATATTCTAATATGTACAATATGACGGTTATTTAAAAATGCAAGAGCTGTACAGTTTTGTGGAGGGGTGTGCAAAAATACAAATCCTATACGAAATACTTTACTCTGTGTTTAAGTGAAGAGCTCTGTGTCCCATGTTGGTCTTAATGTGACTTTTTCACACTGGCAAGAATGTAATTCTGCAGGGAAAACCAACCATTTTTGATGTTAAATCTAACCATAGTAGTGCTTTTAATGTAATGTACGTCAATATTGGTGAAAGCCATTTGGAAGCAAATTCTACTATTTAAAAAAAACGTATATAAAAGAGCAATAGGAGACAACGTTATCATTTCCCACACTGGTGACACTCTTTAGATGTGGTGTCTTCTCCCCTCTGATCTCTGCTAACCACCAGCTGCTCCCTGACAGGCCTCTTGTTGTGATAATAGCTATCGCTGCTACATTTTATAGCCTATCATCCGCTTTGTGTCAGCGTATGTAATTAGTGTGTTTCGATGCGTAACACGAGTCCACTGAAAAGGAACAGAGTGTGACGTTGCCTAAATTAGAGCGGCACAAAGCACGTCGCTGCTCTCTGCAGCTTTAAAATGTGTTTCCACATCTTAATTCCTTATTTCAGTATCTGTAACTTCTATTAATGTGTCTTTATAAACCATTAACAGTTTGCAGTTGTAGTAAAATTGTAGCTGACATACATTTTTCAGAGTTAATGAGAAATTTATTACATAATTATAATATTTGTAAATTCTTTATTAAATTAGTGGAACGTTCTTACATAAATACTTAATTGTACGTGATTGGTTTAAATTTAAATGTTCCTGCACTGCACTTGTCTCTCGGTGGTCACCTGTCACTCAAACAGTAACTCTTGAGCACAGAGGATTTCTTTCCAAGAAACCAAGAGCAACTAGAAATAAACACCACCTTTACACCAAGGGCCCATGTTCGGCTAGTGCGTCCAGACACAGGGCTGACATGTTTGTGCAACAAACCTGGAAACCCGTAATATTTCAGTGTCAAGACGTTCAAACCTTTCACAGGAAGAGGTCGGGCTGATTTTTTTCTACATTCCACCAACATCCACCACTAGTTTTATTGAGGAATGTTTAGTATTCTGCATTCTTTAGTCATCTTATGCAAATAAAATGTAATTTGTCAGATAAATCTCTTTAGAAGAGCCTAACAGGAGCCTGATTATGGGTATATTGACAGTGACGTCATCTTACATTAGTTTTTTTGTTTGTTGTGTTTTTGTTCTGGAGGCGGCTGGATCTGACAGTTGGATCCCTTCATGTGTACAAGCAGTTCAAGACAATATCTTATAGAACAGTCAATTTAATTAGAAGGTACATTATTAAGTAACATTAAGGTATTTCCTAACAGGTTCACTTGTTGTGTTGTCAAATGTTCTGTTTCAGTAGCCTGATAATCAGACTGAACTTCCGTTTTGTTTTACTTTATTTTAATTCGTTCCTGTTTGAACTATTGAAACTGAACTTATACTTGAACTATTTGAAGTGTGTGTGTGTGTGTGTGTGTGTGTGTGTGTGTGTGGTGATTCAGAGATCAGGCTGCAGTTTCAGCTCAGAAACAAAAGGAGAATAATTTTCAGTGTTTTCATATCTGGTCAGTGGCAAGTCAAGTTTATCTTGTACAGCATATTTTTTTATACACAAAGGCAATTTTAAAAAAAAAGTGCATTTAAAAACATTAAACAGGAAGCATTGAAACACAAAACTAAAAGGATAGCATCAATTTAAAAAGAAATAAAGATAGAAACAAAGAAATACAACATTGGTAAATATCTATGTTCCAGTTGAATAATGATGATGATGTTCAGTCAGAGGATCAAAAATGCAACTGACTATTGGATCCCAACCCTGTTGAAGTCACTATAGGTGTTATATCAACCAGTGATGCAACCATTTATTTATAAGTCTGTGCAATTAATTATTACTTAAAATAAAGAGCAAAACAAATACGTGACACAGTCACTGTTTCTTCTCCCTCCAGATGATTCTGTGGACTGGCTTCTGCTCCTCTCCGCCTCCACACTGTTGCTGTGATGGGTGTTTTTGTTTTTGTTTTTATTTTCCTCTCCTGTTGTCCACGTCACCTGGATTCCTTGGGTCTCACTCGTCAAGTCCACTTTGCTCAGGAATGGCGTCAGGAATCAATCAATCAATCAATCATTCATCCTCTGTCTCTCTTTTTGTTTCTCTTTTCTCTCTCTGAGGTGAGGTGCGAGGGGAGGGGGCGGGGTCACGTCACAGCTTACAGTTTTGGGGGCGTGATTTTGTGTTTTAAGCCAAGATAAACAATTTATTTTGTGTGTGTCTCAAAGGCGTTTTGGCTCTGGCTATTCCTATTCAAGACCTTTGTTATGTCCAGTTGAATGACAGTGATAGACTAGCTGTTGTGTTTTTCGGTGCAGCTCTCGTGGTTATAACTCTGCCTGCATTGCACAAACAACGGTAGATTACTTATAAAGAATCATCCATCATTTAAAAAAACAACAAATAAAAAGGTCTTTTGAATTTTCTAACCTTTGTCGCACTGTTACAAGGGATTCCTTGATCTTTATCTCTCTTATCTCTTTTCTCTCTTTATCGCTTTGAAAGAAAGAAAAACCCGACTTCAATCAACTGATTTTATGCAATGAAATCACATAATCAGCCAGAGACTTTTGTGGGCCACAAGCCATCACTTGGTGTTGATGAGGATCTATATTTTAACTTGTATTTTATTCCTTAACACACACACACAGAGAAGGCCCAAATGCAAATATATATACATATAAATATATATATATAGAGCCCAAAGAGTCTTAAGATGTTTTAATGGCAAGGGTGATGATAGACGGTTAATCAGATGAATTTATCACCTTTTCTTTTCTTTAAAAACAAAAAAGAAAATGCCCGTTTTCTTTTCTCTTTGGCTTCAGTAAGATATCAGGTCGTGTATAAATGCACCACATTACAGGTGCATTGAACGTTTTCACCATCAATTTCTGCCTTAGCCATGAGAACCTAAAGGAAAAGTCTGTTTATTTCATACAAGTCTGTATGTACAGTATGATATTTTTCATATGGGGGAAAATTTACTGCATCAGGACAAGAATTCAGCTATCACACAGACCTTGTTTCGTCTGGAGGAAATGTTGTCGCGCCTCCCTTTTCGTCCTGTCTCGTGTTTTTCCTCTCTCTCTCTCTCTCTCTCTCTCTCTCTCTCTCTCTCTCTCTCTCTCTCTCGCCTTGTTAGAATAATACTGTGCCCTTTGCATGACTGTTATAAGCTCCGTATACAAAGACGACGATGTTAAGTGCCACACAAGCCGGGCCGATCCGCCGGGAGAGCGCCCAGGCTCTTCCTGTTCTACCTTTTTGTGGTGTATCACACTTTCCAAATCACATGGTGCTTTTTGTCCTCTTTCTTTCTTTTGCTTCAGCGTTCTCTTCATCCGTGTTTTTATTTCATTTTCATTGTTGTTTAAGTCTACAGATTTAAATGTCCTCTGGTTTGTTTGTTTTTTGTTTGTTTAGCCGAACTCCATCTGCATGCTAAGACGTCTTGTTGTGGTTACAAATAGGAGAATAACCATATAATCTGTATGTATACAAATCGCAAAAACCACAAAACATGTTGTTTCCTGAATCTGAGAAATGGGATCCAGGCATGATGCAGTTGAAATAATACTCAAATGTAACAGGTCATGTTTGACATTTTATCCTTTTTTATTTTTTATTTTTTGCTTTAAATTGCACATTTACGCGCTGATAACAGTTGGCAGTGTCAATACCAGCTGACAACTGCAGTAGAAGTAGAAAAACAACAAAAAAAAGTACAGAACTGCAGCAGAAGTCAGTAACTGCTGATTTTATTTCAAGCAAAAAGGAATTAAGACTGTAAAAGATTATATATGGAAAGACTAAACAAGCCAGAAGCACCGAGGCTTCATCAACCAACCAAGTCATTTTAATGTCGGTATCACTGCAGCGTCTAATGGCTGTCATTTCAGTGTGTTTACAAGTGCGGCCTCAAATGTATTCAGTTGTCATCGTACATGTAGCCTCCGGGTTAGCTTACAGTGCTGCAGCTTCAAAAGAAAAGCTCATTTGGTAACGTGTGAGTGACTTAATGGATGAGACAAAGTAGTATTATTTACGACACTAAAGCATCGCAAAGAGGATTAAAGTCAGAATCTACCTGAATGGATTCTTCAAGAATCTTGCTCTGCTGGCACTTAAAGTGAGAAATTAGAGATATAAATCTAAAATAAGATGATTTCAGAACTATCGAGCTGCTTTGGCTGATTTACAAGAATGTGTGACAAAAGTATTGGGCGAGCTGTAAACTCATGATTTTGTTTTTTGTGTGTTTCTGCCAGAAGATGAGTGAAGCTAAACTCAACTTTTGATTCTTATTCTACATTTGCGTACATGTCTCTGAGGGCAGAGGTGCTCTGGTCGAATTAAATCGGGACCGAGCCAAAGAACCACAGTTTAACTTTGTGTTTTTCTTTTGTTCTGGCTAAAAAAAAACGTGAGATTGAAACCAAGTGGGGGGGGAGTAGAGGCTAAGAGAGGACACTAATGCTCTGCTGAAATGCATTAAAGCCATAATCGGTCAGTCAGTTAGTCTGTTGCACCTCTGACCACGCCCACAAGTGATGTCACGCTGTACTGACACACCCTGGAGTACATGTTGACATCACTGCAGCCAGATTAGAAGTTAAACCACTGGAGGTCAGCAAAAACAAGATTTTCAGATGCTGTTTAATTGCTCTTTAAGACTTCAGATTAATCTGTAATTATCTGAGTAAGTCAGCGAGTCTGCTGAGCTAAGATGACAAACGTGTGTTCGTGGTTGATTGAAAAAAATCGGTAATGCTTCATTTTACTGGTCTGTAAATTCTTAATATTCCTAAGAAGAAGTTTTCTGGAAAGATGTTTGTAATTTGGTACTAATTGTAGGTAAATCAGAGACGGTGTCCATTAGAGCTGCAGCAAACGTCGTCAAACTGTCGATTTTTATGATTAATCGTTTGGTTTTTTTAAAAAAAAAAAAAAAAAAAAAAAAAAAAAGTTTCCAAATCTTTCAGATAACCTTTTTTATCTCACCAACAGTCAAAAAACCGATATTAAAACACAAATCGTCATATTTTGAAAAGCTGTAATCAGCAAATAAATTACTTAAACGATGAATTATTAATTATTATCAGAATACTTGAGGATTAATCAGCTAATCAGTGCGTTAAATTGGTCCACTTCCAATGAATTAATTCCACTTAATTGCTAAGATAGCGTAGCCTAGAGTCTTTAAAGCAGTGCGCAGCAGGTCAGATGAACATACAAAAATGTGCAATTTGTCTCCATGCAAGCATAAAATACAGCATACATGCAAAATACAGTTTCCAATAATAAATTAATGAAGTATAAAGAGTTTAAGTGGTGCAGTCCTGTCAAGGAAATTCAAGAAAATCTGCTTTTAAATTTAACACATTTAACTCAACTTTAATAACTGTTTAAAACTTTGTCTGTATTTTCCATATAATTTGTGCAAAATTACGCAGTTCTGTCCAGGAAACTTTTACAGAAAATATAAGGAAATAACAGTAAACCTGTAAAAATAAAATTATACCAGAAAAAATCATCTAAACTTATATATTTTTCTTTTAGAATAATAATTTTACCCTGTTTGCTCACACCCAAACAAACTGGTTTTGTTGGTTCCATCAACAAAGATTTAACTCATCTGATGACATTTGGGGGGAGAAAAAAAAAAAAAGTTTATGACCAAACCTCCATTGCAGAAATGACCGTTTTTGCACTCGCAAATTTCACCTGAGCGGACGTTGAACGTGAGGTAAAGACTTGTCTGTCCCAGTCCTCCTCACACTCGCTGAACGCACCTGTCTGTCACACGATTATTAAATGCACTTGCTTCTGCAGTAGTTGGGACGGGACTTGTAATCCGAGGTGCCTGCCGGGACTTGACTTACCTGTAGATAGTCTTTTTTTGGGGGGGGTTAATTAGAACATTAAGGGCACTGGAAACCTTACTGGGATTAGTTGTATAAAAAAGCTTCTGCTGAGTTCTTTGTGCAACCTGTCTGTTTGTGCCTTTTTTGATAGTCTTGATATCCAAGATTTGATGTGCAGCTTTTGTTTAGTCGGGAATCTGTTGTAATCGCAGTATACGCTCTTTAAAAATGAACACAATCAAGTCTGCGGGTGGGAGGGATCACGGGTGGGTATCTTTCAGTTATGTAAATTATAAAGAGATTTGTTGCCACAGCTGTGTAATTTGTGACTGTATTGAAAAGATGAAAAGCAAACATTTATATTTTTTGCGTTACCCTTTTTCCTTTTTTTTTTCTCTTTTTGGATGTTTTTGTGCAGATATTTTTATTGTAAAATGAATGTTATGTTTCTATCAGACACTAATCTCGTTTGAGTTGTCTCCAGTGGAACTACTTCACTCTGTATGTTCTGATCAGTATAAACCTT
Organism: Maccullochella peelii; assembly: GCA_002120245.1. NCBI lineage: Eukaryota > Metazoa > Chordata > Actinopteri > Centrarchiformes > Percichthyidae > Maccullochella > Maccullochella peelii. The sequence goes on along the minus strand of LKNJ01002378.1, from coordinate 40,056 downwards.
TTAATTGTGTAGTTAACATTTCTGAAAGAGTAAAAAAATAAAATAAGGGTTCCTGTTTGACCTGCCATAGAAATTGTTTGAATTGATTGGTCAGTTTTATTTTGCTGTTATGTGAAGGATTTGACTTGAACGAAGCATTTCTTTGCTATTATTAAAGACTGACTGCCACTTTGAAAAATCTGTTTTTAAATATTTGTTTTGTTTTGGGGGTTTTTTTTTGCAACTCTGCCATGACATTTAAATAGACGTTCATTAAAAACACTGTACCTTCATTAACATCTCTGTGAAGTCTCTTTTTGTAAGCCAGAGTTCAAGAAAACACGACAGAGATTTCAAAATTAGAGATTAGAACCGACTTCTTTAACTGCTGTCAGCGTTGATCATTACATACAGAACTGCAAAATAAAAGTTTCTTGGAGCAACACAGTATATACAATTAAATGTGTTAAATGAAACGAGTGAAAATTCTTAATAAAAATGATGTATTACTTCAAAAACATGAAGTGTGGCTGTTATTGTCTGCCACTTTTTCGTTATGCAGATGTATTCTCCACTTAAAGGAATAGTATGACATTTTGGGGAAAAGGCTAATTCGCATTTTTGCCGAGAGTTAGATGAGAAGATTGATTCCACTCGAAGCTACGGCCAGCAGCCTGTTAGCTTAGCTTAGCATAAAGACTGGAAACGGGGGGAAACGGCTAGCCTGGCTCTGTCCAAAGGTAACAAAACCCAGCTCCTTGCACCTCTCACGCTCACTATACGAGTATTTCCCAAAATGTCGAAATATTCTTTTAAAAGGTCAGAAAAAATGAATTCCCAAACTCTTTCATAGGCGAGATAAAGATTTTATAAAGCCGTTTTGCTGTCTGCTATATTTAATTTTTAAAAATCATAAAAAAATCTGTGTTTTCTGCATTATCTGTTAATTCAGTTTTTAGTGCCACTGCATTCCCTGCATGATCCTGCAGTTAGTGAGGTTTACAGATTTTAAATTTGGGAAAAAGAGAGCACTGGTATTGTATTGGAAACTGAGTTATTGCAATCAGTATCAGGAGAGGAAAATAGTTGCATTAGTGTATCCCTAGATTTTGATCCTGCACACCTTTCAATAAAACTTTATAGTGTGCAAGAACTGAGCTGAAATGCCCAGTAAAGATCTCCATAGAGAAAATATCATTGTATGACAGCTGGCGGGTAGATGCATGTCAGAGAGGTTTGAAAAATTACTTTCATTTTCATTTATTTATTTATTTAGGACAATGCACATTAATCAGCATTTCTGTAAATGTGCCAGCGTTAGCCAGCTAGCTAATTTTCTTGTCTGCAGTCCTTTGGCGAGATGTTTTGAAACCAGTGAGGTGATGGTTAAATTTACCTTTAAAGTTAAAAGGAAATTTGAACTCTCTTTTAATAGTGTGTCGGTTTAGTTTTGGATCAAACACGGTGCAGTGAAAATGGTGAATCACCAAAGAGGAATCTTATCTATTAAAGCTGAAGTCTTGAATAACAATAATGTCCAACCAAGAAAACAAGGGACAACAAGTCCTCATGTTCAACAGATTGAATAATCTCACTCATACTGTGTGTAGCGGCTTTAAATCATCAGTGTCCTTTAGGGGGCGCTGTCGTATCAGCTCATAACATCTACTGCAGTCTTTCCTTTGTCCAGTCAGCAGTCTGATTTATAATTTAATGCCATTCACTTTTTTGCCACAACAAGGTCAAAATTCAGTTCGTTTTCGAAGCAAATGTGCGCTTGATGCTCTCAGAATAACGAACATTACTTTCCTCCTGGACATTTATGAACCTGCTAAATCTACCAACATCTTTACAAATGTATCCGTCACATTCCCAGTGTAATCAATCAAAATAAATGCAATGAAAGCGGATCAAAAGGAAACAATCAAAATGAGGTTTAAGACATTTTTAACTTATAAAATTGTTTTATAAAATATGATATTTTATCAAAATCACTATTTTAACCCTGACATAAATATATATGTTAGATACACAGCAAACACGAGTATTAAACATCAATCAGCTGTATTGATTGTTGGGGGGTTTGTTTACTTGCTTTTCTTGACCACGTGCTTGCAATGCGGCCACGCATGCGCACCATGGGGTATTGGCTTTTGGCACGCGTCTGTGTAGGTCGCGCGCACAGCCAAAAACAACCCTAAGCCACGCGAGCGCGCTGTCCAGAGTCTGGCCGCGGGTTCATTGGCTGTGGCCTTCTAGCCCCGCCCTCCGTCGCAGCGGATTGGTCAGACGGCGAGTCTTCTTCTCACTGATTGGACGCTATTTGTAGAACAGGCTGTGTAGCTAGGCTGCTGCTGCCTTCACGTACCTCTCCAAAGATCAAATTTAAGAACTTTAAATGCTGAAGACACATGCTCGCAGTTGTTTTGGTCGGAAATAGCAGCTAAACGGCATCCAGCGGACTGTTTTAACTTGTTGGGTGTTATAAAAGCTACGTGACAAGTAAACGCTGAATATTGAAATAAAAAATTAAATAAAAGGGGTGATTATTTTTTTAAAAACAGTATTGGCAGCGGTTGACATGGTGTCCATGATTTCTGCTTTTATCCCGGAGGAAAATAAATAAATAAATAAATAAATACATCCACGTAAATCACGACAAATTGTGTTTAAAGTTTCCAAACTCACTTTAAAGCCTAAAATACACTTGTACAACTAAACGAAATCAACATTTTTCAACCCTGAAACTAAAAATAAATATGAAATTAACGAACTGTGTGGGCTACTTTTTGCTTTTTCTTTGTTTTAGTTCCAAGTGTTAATGTTTCCTCGTAGCTACTTTATATAAAACAAAACGTGACAACAAATAAACCTTCACAATGACAGCTGAGCAACGCCATCCGCTGAGGAAGACAACCACATGTGGCTGAAAGCTTCAGAAGCAAGTAAGTTGTACCTTGTGTTGAGATTTTTCTTTTGTCAGGCATTTTGTTTTTTTAATTATTTTTAATTTAAAGTTATATCTTTTATTTTTACTTTTCATTTTAATTAAATAGGCTATTTGTATTTTGAATTGTTTCATGGTTTTTTTACTATAGATTGTTGCTGTTTATTGTCATCGGTGTATCCCTGTGTTTTACGTGTTAAATAGATGCCAAGTAGAAACCAAGTTTCTTCTGGTATGATAAAAATAATGAAGTTGGAAGTTGTCAAGACACGTTCCACGTTGTTGTTCTTGTGCGCCCAATTCCTAACTGTCTTATTTCCGGCAGCACGTAAAGGCATCACCAGTCGATGAAATAAAACACCGCTTTTTCTGCACTTTTTGTTGATGTTTTAGACCGAAACCAGCTTCCACAGTTCATCCCGAAGAGACGATAAACACTTTAAAACAGATCGGACAGTCTTAGTTGACAGATCCGGGTCCGTGAACGTTTCTGTGCATTATTCAAAACGCGCTGCGCATCGCAGAGCTAATTAGGATTTGAGTATAAATAAGGCCACAGACGGGACAGCTCGGCCTGCTCATGTCGTAGAGCTCAAGGTAAAGAGGTTAAAACCCTTCAAAGAGCTGCAAGCTGCTCCAACATGCACACACTCTGACCCGCCTCACGGATGGGACTCTACTCAAACCGGACCCACGGAGATATCCCGCAGATTTAACGGTTTAACGCAGAAAGTCTTTGCTTTATGAACGCAGTGGATGTCCACCGAGGAGATCTGATGTTTTGGAGACTTTTTAATGGCACTCGGCCCGACCTATAGACAGACTGCTTCTACCTTTATGGGACGGTGACGGTGTCTTTATTATTATTATTTTTTTGCTAATATCCAGGCTCCTGCAGCTCCAGCGGAGAAACCGATTTCTTCACCGGGTTGTTTTGGTTTCCGAGGGGGGGAAGGCGAAGAGGTTTTGGGGTGAGTGCAGAGCCAGTGACCTGCTGGAGGACACGCGTGTGTTTGTCAGAATAATCACTGTAATAACTGCTGTAACTTCTCCTTGGACACTTGTGTGTGTCTGTCTGTGTAGTGAGTTTGCAGCTGTTATTGTATTTTATGTTTTGTTTCCTGTTGCACCAAGGGATTTGTAGTTTTTTTTTTATATGTATATCTTGCTTAAATTCATCATAGGATTAGGCTCCTTGTGTTTTGAGATGCACGCAGAGCCACTAAACTATGTATTGCATGAAAAACACTTAAATATTCTGGTAACAATCTTGCACAAATCTCTTCTATGTGGTATTTATCTCGTGGTTTATGATATTTTTTTAGTTTCCTGTTCCTCTAGGATGACAGTTCAGTGGCATTTGGGCCTATAAAGACACGCTTACATTAATTATAAGGTTACAATGTCTCCTTTCTTTAATGAGGCATGTTTTGCAATTTGATCTTCGAGTCACATTCAGGAACACAAAAACATGCAGCTCCGTTCAGCTGATAATTTGCGCAATCTGTCTCCGTTATCATCATCATCATCATCATCTGTGCGCTTCTTTGGCTGCAGATCTCGGTCAGCTTTTTATTTGGGGGGGGGCTGTATGATGCCACGTGAACAGGCGACAAAAACACAGCGAAGGGATGGCTTTCATAACGCTCACGCGCGCACAACCTGCACCTCCGAGGGAAGCTGCAGTGTGCGGTGTTGTGTTTACGTGCATCCTATTTGAGCGGGGCTCGTGCTGCGTTGTCAACATCTAATTTTAATGAAAGACAGTAAAAGATAAAAAAACAAACAAAGTCCGTGGTGATTTGTTGTTGTAGTTTTGGGGCTGACGTCAGGACAGCAAGGGTAGGGCGAGGGCATGCTTGTGTTGGGGTGGTGGGTGGGTATATGTACCAGATTCAAGTTTAATTTTAGACTTTTTTAAAATATATTTAATGACATCATAGTTCAGATGTGGGTCTGTTCAATGTCAGGATGATGCAGTACTGACACACACGGTGCAGCAGCAGCAGGAGGTGGAGGAGGAGGTGGAGGAGGAGGTGGTGATGGTGGCGACCAGGCTGCTGTTTTTTGTTGTTTTTTTAATTGATAAAATAAAATAAGAATTCCAGCTTTGTCTCACATGTCAAAGCCTAAACACGTACTTGAGGAATCTATTGATCTGATTCTAAAATTAACTAATGGGCACAGGCTTGTTTTGGAGAGCTGTGTGGCTGTTTTTCAGGGAAAACATCATCCTATAATATTTAATTATGACTGGTGTCGATCTTTTCCTGCTTTCTAGTGTTTCTGCTCCCATGTGGTGTCCTGATAATATCAGATTGTATGTTTAGCTGTGTTTGACCTCCTTATAAAACATGTCAGGATCCCATTTCTTAAAGGATTTTAACCCATAATGCCACTTAATTGTCCACAGACTGGTTAATCTATAAATAATCCATCATGAAATTGGTAATTTGAGGGGAAAAAACGTACAGAAACCAAATGTGACTTTGCCTTTAAGCATGACAAACAAAAATTATTATTTTTCATATCAGGGAAAGAAGAGGAGTCCGATTCATATTCTCATCTTGTATTTATTTACACATCCGGGTATCTGCGCGCTCCCTCCTCCCCTCAGTGGTGCGTTCAAGCCACATGGGAAATAATCTTGCAATAACAAAACAATAACTTTCAGAGCTTCATTTGTCTGAAACTGAAATATATGATTTAATTTCATGCTTGTGGTAAATAAATCTCAACTTTGTCACACTTTTACACACTTTATATGTGATGCGTTTGAGTAAATTTTTAAAAAAACAAAGATCGTCAAGTTGGAATAAATGGAGCTATTAACAGGAATAACTTTGAGAGGAACTCACTTGAGATGATATTTCCTTTATTGTAATATCATCTGATGGGATTTTATAATGGGAAACTGAAGTGCTACAGCAGCAAAAGAAAGAAGAACAGATGCATAGCGTAGATAAGTAACTTTAAAAACTAGAATACCATACATTTGTGTCAGGACCATCTACTATATACAATATGAATCATCAAACACTAAAATAAAAGTGTATTGAGACAAAAATAATCACAAATAAAGTGAAGAGATAAGGAAGTTGGGATAAATAAATAGAAAAATTGCACTTGAGGGAATGGAATCAGGTAGAAAGTAGTTAAAAAAAATTAAAAACATATAAAATAATAAATATAACATGATATTAATGGAAAGAGTAAAGAAATAAAACATTTTATTTACACCTGAATACTACGCTCAACCTGGCATCCCTCTTTCCCACGGGAACGTGAAGGCAGCGCAGCCACCAATTGGCCAGCCCCAGCTGTCAATCACGGCTCCATCTCCCTCCCACGTGCTGACGTTTCCGTACCAAAGTAACCAGGCCAGTCCATTACGCACACAAAAGACACAACAAAAGCCCGTGTTGGGAAAAATGAGATCCGTCAGCACCCAAAGGACACAACAATAAGTTCCCATCTGGCAGCATCACACATGGACCAGGGCCTGGGACGACGACAATCATTTATTTAACTCCAGGGGAAAGAAAACATCTCTCTCTTTCTCCAGCAAGCAGTTTTCCACCAAGCTGCGTCCTGCTCAGACCTGATCCAGGTGGTGAGTACAGCAGCAGCAGGGCAATGTTTACCTGAAAAGAAAAGCAGCACACACGGTTCTGGTGTCGTGCTGGGTTCACGGGCTGCATCAGGCTCGGAGAAAACAAATAACAAACCATAAATAAATATTAAAAAAACAGCCAGCAACAGCGACACTGTTGCACTTGAGCTGGCGTCGTGCTCTTTGTTGGGGATAAACACATTTAGAAGAGGAGGTGGAGGGAAAAAAGAGGAAAGAGAGGGGTTGCAGAAGCCTTTAATGTCAAGATTAACTTATTGAGAATGTAAGAATTGCCGTTAAAACGCATGTTGTGTTGTAAATGTGCTGCTTTTTTCGGTTAGATTCAGTGGTGAGTGGAGCGAGTCTTTTGTCTGGACACTCTTCCTTCCTGTTAGTGGTTACCAGAGACGCGCAGTGTGCTGCCTCTTTGTTTTCACTTTGCTCAGTTTGACTGTCAGCTGTTCCTGCTGGCTTATCTGTCGACTCAACTCACGTCTTCTTTTGCTTTTTTAAAAAAATGTAGTTTTCCTTTTCTTTATCAAAACAACGTCGTTTAAATAAAAACAAAGTGACCTGTTACAGGTGATGAAGAAGGCTGCAGCAGAAGGGACACAGACTCTAGAGCCAGGGGATTATTTTGTAGGATTCAAGGCATCATTTGTAAGTGTTTTTCAGGTGTTATAGTAAAAAAAAAATGCAGAAAATGTTAAAGTAACACTATAAGAAGTGAACACAAATAAGACCATGTGCTGTCAAACACCCTGAAGTCAGCATCTTGGCTTCACAGGAGACCAAAACAAACAAACAGCTCCACAGACCTTCCTCTGCTTGTCCTTATTTGGCATTTATGAAGAAAAGAAGCAATGTGTGTGCATTGTGTCATGCTGTCAGTGTGTGTGTGTGTGTGTATTGGAGGGGGGGGGTTAAATGCAAATAATGGCATGCTATTGTCAGAGTGTGAGTGACAACCCTTCCTCTATAGAGATGCTGCACAAAGCTGATATAATTACTGATGGTGATAATGCAGAAGTGTGACACACTTATAAAGCTCTTGTGTGTCTCTGTGTGTGTGTGTGTTTTCCTGTCCCCCCTGCACGTGCCGCCGAGGTTAAACTGGGCTAATTCAGAAAGGGGATTTTGTCCTTTTCATGCAGGGATTATGCCTCAGACACCTGTGTGCAGATTATACAGTATGTATGTAAATATGGCTTGCCAGGCATTGGGCAGCCAGGCCCACTTTCCACCTGTGTACCTTCCCAGCCGTATAAGTGTGTGTATAAGTATAAGTATGTGTTTGCAGAGCAGCCACGCTTTACGTCACGGCTGCTTCCTGTTGAGTTGCGGAAGCTCCTTTGTTTTCTCGTCTGGCTGCTGGCTTCTGTCTCGGCGCTGCTGCTCTTCCTGTTGCAGCCCATCGAGCTCAACTGGAAACCTCTGGAGCTGCCGAAGCTCGTTTTCATTGTGTTTTCACTCTCAGGGACGCAGCATGGTTGCTGTTGTTGGTGGTTAGAGTGACTTTTGGGCCTTTGGCCTGCGGTAGACAATATATTTTTAAGACAAAGATAGACAACAGGTTGTTACCAATAAAAAGATGAAAATTAAACTTTGACATGTCTGTTCTTTGTTATAAATTACAAATACTCTTTAAAAAGGTTACCAAATATGGCTGACAGAAAGCGTAATTTTGTTAAGAATCATACAGTAGCATAAATACAGTATAAACAATATCAACATTCCTCAACATTTTCATACAAGTAGATCTTTCTTTCTTTCTTTTTTTAACTCATTACTGTCGACAGTGTCTGGTTGGTCTTTGCCTGGAGAAACAGAAAGTGTGGTATTTAATCTATTTTTGAAGTAAACATAAGAAGTGGAAGCCACTGTGGTTGAGCAGATAAACAGCACCGCCTATAGGCAGCACTAAACAACAAACAAACACAAGATGTCATAGTCCCGCCTACGCTGTTTGACTGACAGGCGATCCATGACAACAGTACAACCACTCACTTGCCTTGAGTGGTGGAAAAAAGACTTGCTTTACTTAAGTAAAAGTAGTAATAAAGCAATGTAAACAAGCTAGTTGTATCATCTGTGAAGCACTTTGAATTGCACTTACCTGTATGAAAGGTGCTATACAAATAAAGTTTGATTGATTGATAGTTCTTACCTAGACATTAGTTGTCACACCCTCCAAGGTGTAACTGTTGTGCAGCTAACTGAACCAACTGACAGAGCTAACGTTAGCTTGCTAATATCTGACCCATTTAAAGTAAAAGAAAAAAATATGGAAACTTTATAAATGCTGTTTAATAATGAAGATTTTAAATTACATTTCACAAAAATAACACAACATACCTTTTTATGGAAACATGCTAATAACATTTGACTAAATGAGTAAATAACGTCAGTTGGGTTAGCATAGCATAATCGGATATTCTAAACTAAATACTACTAACTCTGAAACACACATTTCTCTGTGTATTCAGACATAAATAAAACAAAGTAATACCTACATTTACAAAACATATTAATCTTTTGTACCTCTAAAACTGTAATTTTTAGAAGTTATGCTAGCTAGTGATGCTATAGTGACTTCCTGTTTACATAGTTCATTGCGGTCGATTGGGCGGTGCTACGGATGTTTCCAAGCAACCGATTTCTTGATTTTTAATGGTGCAACCTGATTAAGTAAATCACTAGTTTGAAAGTTATTAATACCTTACTTTGACTATAGGTTAAATTCAGTAATGGATTTATGAATAGCTGCTGCAACCAAATGCTGCATTCAAAAAATTACTTGGGTAAAAAAGTAGGCTACAGAAGTATTATTAGCGAAATGTACTTTATGTATGAAAAGTAGTCACTATGTTATATTATTTATCATTTTTCCTCATACACGTGTAGCATTTTAATGTTGCAGCTGATTCATTTTTTGAAGCACTTTGAATTTTGCGCTTGAAGTGAGCCTGTTTAACTTTTGACCTGAACGGCGCTCACCATGTGGCCACAAGCTGTAATTACAATAACGGTGAACGTGCTAAAATGTGGTGTAACAGTAGCACAAGCAGAGAAGCGTCATAAAGCCCGCAAACTGACTCAGTAACATTAATTAACGACTTAGGGCCATAATATGTCAACAGTTTGTTTATAGCTAGTTCTGCTGCCCCCAAGTGGCCAAAAAAAGTAAATTAATGCAGCTGTATAAATCAATCAATCAAACTTTATTTGTATAGGACCTTTAGTACAGGGTAGTGCAATTCAAAGTGCTTTACAGATGACAGACAAGCTGATAATAAGACAGTACGAATGTAAACAGTAAAAGAATTTGAGACTGATGCACACGGGAAATAAAAATGTAATAATAAAACAGATAAAAATAGATGATAAAATAGATAAAGGACAATAACAACTAAAATAGATAAGAGAATGTAAAACATTTAAAAATATGTATACAATAAAAGTGTATTAAGTTCAGTACTTAGTAAATGTACGTAGTTACTTTCCATCACTGTCTGCAGTGCTGAATGTGTTTAAATCACACCAAATCAAATCAAATTCAACTTAATTTCCACGGTGCCTTTTGAGCAAGATCGCAGTACAAAGTACTATATATATATATATATATAGAAATGAAAAAATGAAGATACAACATAACTATTCTATGAACAAACCTCTGTAACCTCAAACCTCAGCGTCCACTTAAAGAAACCAAACCAAGCCACAACACTTGTGTGAGATATTTCCTTTGACAGCGGAGCCTTTTAGTTCCCACTCGCTGGAAACCACGGACACAGACACACAAACAAAACGATTAATAATGATAATTCAGTAGACAAAGATAAATAAAAGGGTCATAAAAGGCAACGGGCAGCATGGAGACCAAGGCAACAGTGTAAATAAGAGGGAGAGAAAAAGGATTATTTAAATAGAAATGAAACAAAAATGGTCTGTTTGACGAGGTGAATGCTTAAGTTGTGTTTGTGTTTATATTTTTAAGAGTAAGGCGTGTGGATTTCTTGTCATTTGAGCTCTTTTGAGGACATGAATTACCTTTTTGAGTCTCCAGGTCAAAGATGACATTTTTAAATGTGCATATTCATGGTGTCGGTGTAAGCGTGAATGTTATTAGAGCTGCAACGATTAGTCTATTAATCACTTAGTCGATCGAAATAAAATTAATTGGTAATTACTATTTTGATAATCGATTAATCGTTTCAGTTATTTTTCAAGCAAAACTGTCAAACGTTTTCTGGTTCCAGCTTCTAAAATGTGAGGATTTGCTGCTTTTCTTTGTCATTTCTGACAGTAAATGAAGAGCCTTTAGGTTTTGGACTGTTTGTGGGACAAAAGAAGCAAATTTAAGACGTCACTTTGGGCTGAGGGGAAATTGTGATGAGCATTTTTCATATTTTCTTGACATTTTATAGACTGAAGGATTAATCAACAATGAAAATAATCATTAGTTGCAGACCTTGCAAACCAAATGTCGTATTTGGTCAGCTGATTTAAGAAATCTTAAGATACACAGATTGTTCTTTTAGGGATGTTGTGAATAATTACATGATTTTCTTGACAGGCAAACAAACAAAAACTTTTATCCCAGAAGCTACAATAATCTATCGCTCCAGTGGGACACAACAAATAAAGACTCGCTCCTAATAAGAAAATAGTTTGTGACCAAGTGAAACATGTTTTGGCTTTTACATAAACAAGGGTTTGTTTGACGTGTCATAATATTAAGTTACATCACCGCACAGCCATGTTGGTAGTCAACAACAAGCGATTGTAATCACATAATAGATTATTGTAATCAAATGATTGCTCGAGCAAATGAGCTGCGTTTGTATTGGAAATGCAATCAAGATCATGAGCTCTAAAAATAGAAAGTCTGGAATGTGTCTCTCACCACATCTCCTGTTTTTCCTTTTCCCCCCGCAGGTTTGATTTTCTCCTGTGGTGTCTGTGTGGAGCGTGCCACACACCCACTCCACAACAACGACGGCTTTTGCTTGCATCTTCCAGTGTTTCTTCTGTCAGCAAGTCCAGCAGAGCTGCAACTCTTCCAGTGCCAGCCCTGACACCAACGAGGAGCCCTGCCCCACTGACATGGTGAAGATGACCAAGTCTAAGACCTTCCAGGCTTACCTGCCATCTTGCCACCGCACATACAGCTGCATCCACTGCCGGGCACACCTGGCCAACCACGACGAGCTCATCTCAAAGGTACAGCAGCTCCACATGAGTTCACTACTCATCCAGTCCTTCACTTAAAGCCGCCATACAGCAATTCACATGACATTCAATTGGTCTGTCTACATTTATATACATAAAAAAAAAGCTACAGGGCGCTTTGCAGTTGTGTTATGAATCTCCCAGAAGCCATATGTGGTGCCATCATGATGGTAAACTGGAGAAAAATACTATATAAATGTGAAACTGTGAGTGTAGACCCATTCAGTAATGTTACAAAATATGTTGTCAAAATGGATTTGTTTCAGTGGAATTGCTGCAATTTTTTGTGTCAAGTTTGCACCGTTGACCAACATCAAACTGTCTTGACATTGCTGACTAAATGAGTACGCTAAATAACGTCAGTTGGGTTAGCATAGCATAATCGGATATTTCCCTCTCTTTCTATAAACCGTATTTATACTACTACGTAATCCAACTTTTAGCAGCTTATTCGCAAGAACGCATGGGTGAACTTCGCTGTGTGACCAGGGCTTTATAAAGGACAGTGTGTTAGCAAACAAATGCCTATTTACACATGCAGCAGACATGGAGCAACACTCGTTTGAAGTCTTGTTTTAGCTCAGGTTTGGTCTCCACCAACTCCTGAAAATAATATCTGGATCTTTAGCTGCTGAATGTTCCGCTATGTTCAGCAGCTAGTTGCTAACGTTGTTTGTTTGCCATTTGGTGCTGGATAGGTAGTGTACAGTGGGTTTATCACAATTTGTTTGTTAAAAACAGCTGCCTGGTGCTGCCGGAAATTAGTTTGATGAGACTGAACCTTTTATAGTAAATGTGCAATAAAAGAGGCTAAAAAGCTAATTAGAGCTGTAACGTTGGCTGCGTGGGTTTGTCTATACTGGCGATTCTTTTTACATTACATATAGACATTTAATTCAATGTTAAAAGAAGAAATATTGATCAGTGCAGCTAAAATAAGTGGTACTCATGTAGACTGAGCAGATTGAGAAGTAGATGTAAGCAACGTTTAGCCTAGCACTTGAGTTGGTCAGGTTAGTACAAAGTTGAGCTGCTCTCTGAAAAGTTTTATGGGATTTTGCAATTGTATCCAGTTTTTAATTATTCAAATCAAACCCTGATAAATTCGCAGACTCCTCTGGATGCCAAAGTGGCTATCTTGGTCTCCTTAATCATCTTCTGGATGACATTATGAGCCACGATGATGAAATCTGACAGTGTCCTTGTAATATTTGGAAATGACTAAATCTGTGCTGGGCTAAACTGTGAATTCTCACTCAGCAGGGACTCGGCAGTGATTGAGTGTTGTCCTCTGGTATTAGCTGTGGCAAATGGCGCTTGGGTTTGACAGCAATTTAATTTTATTTGATGCTTACTTGCCTTATTGCATCTCCAATGCTCGTGTACGTGTCTGCTCCTGCATCTGTGCTTTATTTCTGCCGATAAATCCTCAGAGGCTTGGATGACGGCCACTGCTTGATATTATTACTGAAGTCGTTTCTGCGGTGCACAAAAGAGCTGGTCGGTCTTTTTAAGCGTTACTGTCTATTTTTGTTTTCTGTCACTGTCTTTGAGCAAAATTTAAAAAAGCAAAGGCAAAACTGAGAGCGCTGCTGTGGCTCACTGAGACCTTAGAGGCTTACTGTCAAAATATGAGATGAAAAATCAAGACAATCAGGCTTCAGATCTGCCTCACTGGCCACATGTTTTCTATGAACTTCACTGAGCTGTGTTTGTTTTTATGTGGTCGTATTGTGTCCTCCTTGTCATCTAGATGCTCAATACTGCTGAATATAGAGGTCAACTAATGATTGTTTTCATTATTTATTAATCTATGGATTATTTTTTGATTAACTAATTATTTGTTTTAGTCTGAAAATGTCAGAAAATAAGGACGAGCTTAATGCAGGTTCTCAGAGCCCAACGTCTTGTCTTCAAATTGCCTAATTTGTCTGAACCAAAGTTAGAAAACCCAAAGGGATTTAGTTTGTATCGATATAAGATGGAGAAAAAACTGCATGGCAGTCACATAAGAGAGGCTGAAACTTAGAAATGTTTATTTTATTTGGCAAATCATGTAAAATGATAAAATTGTTATTAAAATTCTTAGTTTTATGTTAAGCGACTAACCAATTAATCGACTAAACATTTCAGCAATAGACGTTTTCGACACACAGGGATGGTAACCTTTTGGTTTTAAGTAACTGTTGCCCTTCCTCCAAATTTGTGTCCGAATTTTAAGAGATTTGTCGACATTTCGGAGTCAAAACATTACTTATATTTTGACGTATATCATCACTAGATTGGTGTGATGACTGCACTTCTTCCTCTAATCTTAACGTTTGGGAATATTATGATCTTCATCATCCTCTCCTGCTGAGCATAAACATTTTCAACAGAGAGAGAGAGAGTTTGTGCTCCCCTGGTTTCATAGAAATAAGACGTGTCAGTCGTTTAATGCAGCATTTTTGTCAGAGGAACTTATCTTCGTGAGACTGAAAGTGGCAGTTTATTATAATTGTCAGGAAGAGCCTGGCTGGCAGTGCTGGTCTGAATTTAAAGGAGTTCTTCTCAAACTAATGTTGAAGTAAAAAAATGTCTTAAAGATGCACCAGAAAAATAGTTTTTTCAAAGGGCAAAGTCGAAATACTATTGCGAACAAACCTTTTCAAACATAATGCTCCTATCATTCAGAGAGTCTGTATTTTTGAAAAAGGCTCAATTTTTATTTGTAGTTGGGCTGTAATATGTCCCCTGTTTCTACACAGAAAAATATGATTGGAAATGCCAAAAAAAGTCAAAATATGGCTAAATAAGTTTAAATGCATGGCTGAGGTGGAAAGGTTGGCATATCAAAAAAGAGACGCTGCATAAAAGGTTGATTGAACCTGACCCTCAACCCTGCCACCCACCATCACAGGCCTGCACTCCACCAGAAAGCCCCAAAAGTTTTTTAAAAAGCGGATGTGTCGGGGGAGTGCTAGTGTTGGATTTCAGTGGTTCCTTTCAGAGAAATCGAGTTGTTGGTGCAGATACATTTTAACCAGGTGCAGAATAGAAATCGTTTCACGTTACAGTGTGATACACATCCTTTTGTTTGCAAAAAGGAAGTTCACTGGTTTGAGACACCACAGAAGAAAAAAACACCTTTATGCCTAATAATAATAAGAATAATGAAACTTACTTATATAACATACTTCATAGAAATAATGTAGTACAAAGTTCTTTACAAAAAGGAGCAACTTGCAAATTAGCACCGTGGTCGAACTTTAGAGGAAGCTGATGCACTTTCACATAATATTTCTTTGGTTAAAAAGGTGTTTGTGCTCATTTGTAAAGTGTGTGTGTGTAGAAACTTTAACTGTTGTTCTTCACTGTGCTTTGTTTTTAGTTGGTGAGGTAGCGAGCTCATGTTGTTAGCTTGACTGCTAGCTTACGGTACTGTCTTTTGAGTATGTGTAATATTTGTGTGTGATCATTCAGTCATTATATTGCGGTGCTTTATTGTTTTTGTCTGCATATCGTCACGTCTTTGTCACAAAAAGTAGTTTAGCTCCTTTTGGTGATGCTCCACCTGTACAGCTGTTTGTCCGGCATCTCTGAGGTGTTTGTCACGTCTGTTTCTAAAGTGCTCGTTTCTTTTTTCTGTGCCCCCACTGCTGTGGAGCCCTTATCAAATGTCGATACTACCAGTTTGGTCCTGAAAAGCCTAATTTTTAACTTGCAGTCAAATTCCTCAACAAATCATCGACGACTATTGATAGGTTTGTGCCTGCGCCTGCACATAAATCCTCCCACATCCTGTCCTCAAGGATGACCAGTTCTAACAGAGACAAAAACAAACAAACAAAAAACTCATTTTACAGTCAGATCACACAGTAGGATGCTGAGGATTCCGCCTATTTGCCCAAAACGAAATTGTCCTGCCAGGTCTGGTCATTTATCTGCCCACGCAGAATGACGTATCCGAACCTGAGCGAAATACAAACGGCTGAGAGCGAGCGCTGTTACGTCCTCTGGTTTCTCTAACTATGAAGCATAACAGTATTTGTTACAGGATTTCTGGGTGTTGAAGTCCAAACAGATGCTGACATTTGGAGCCACACTGCTTTAATGTCGACCGTAAATCGACAACTGGTGAGAAAAGAGTGAGTGAAGTTTATAAACTATCAGATGAACCGGAGTTGCAGCGACCGAAGCGATGACCTTCATGTGTTATAATAAGATAGTGACAGTGTGCTCCCCGTGCGTTGCACTCTCACCACGCACTAAGCTGATTATTCAAATGGCAAAGATGATCAATCTGCACACTCGCCATCTCCATGTCGAAATCCATTTGCCTCCCGCGGCTCTGAGACTTGGAAGCTCACAGCTTGTTAGTGCATGCAGGAAGACGAGCCCGGTAAACAGCTCTACCACCAGACCGTGTTGCTCCTTTCAGCAGGATAAGAGGCCTCAAGATGGTAATTTTGGAGTTGTGAAGTCTGCACAACAAGGATTTCACAGGGTTTTAATTGTTAAAGGCCCGTCGTAAATCACGCTGATACACCTTTGGCCAAAGGGAGGGACTATCCTCATTCATCTGGACCTCACTTAACCTGCCTAGAGCCATGTCAGATATGTGGATTTATTGTCACACACTGTGGCAAGGCAGAATGAGGTGTTTTATGATGGAAGTTTTGAATGCTGGGAGGTTTTATTGGCCCCTGTACAGTAAAATTAAATTGTGATGGTCTATAAAATGCCAGAAAATAGTGGTACATGCCTGTTATAGTCCTCAACCAACTATGCAAAACTCAGTTTAAAAATTCTGTCATTTAAGAAAAAGAAAAGCAGCAAATTTTCACATTTGAGAAGCTAGAACCAGCTCTCATTTTGGGCATTTTGAAAATGAAAAATGTACGTATCAATTAATCAATTAAAAAAATAGTTTTCTATCAATCAAGTACTATTTAATTTACTAACAATTTCAGCTCTGCAGTGAAGTAGAATGACAGAAAACCTTAGTGTTTAAAAGTGCTCTTGTTGCCTCATTAATATGCTTGTTCATGTTATTGCACAGCTCAATAGCAATCCTGGAAAAAATATGAAAATCACACAACTTTTTGTAATTCATTTATCAATGGTTACTGGTTTCTTGAAGCTGGAACATATTTTCAGTACCAGTCTTCATCTGAAACACACTGTTAAACATCTGGAAGAGATACCAAAGTGATGACGGTCAGCTGTTAACGTGACAGCTTGTAAATTAGTTTTTTCCTGGAAGATTTCGGAGTCAGCTGGGATATATTTGGGAATGCTTACTGTACTGATGACCTGTGTGCCGCAGATGCACTCTTATAGATGCTCCGAATGTCTAGTTTGTTGTGCAGAAAAGTCAGATGTGGTTTTGCATGGAAATGTTGTCTAAACGAAGCTGTAAGTTAGATTTTTGGGCCATTTATTTGCTGTTCAGTTTACCTAAACACACGTAACTGGACTTGAGCTTATGCTGGGAAACATTTAGATTTATATTGTGTAGCATGTTTTACTCCACAGGTATATAAAATCCAAACCTTCACAACATACAAATAAGTCCAAAAACTCAGCTTTCCTTCCCCACTTTTGCACATTGACCTCCTCAGTGGGACTTTGACTTGTGTGACAAATAAAGATATTTCTGAGCTCAGCCGTCGGTGCTCCTGAGGTCACCGTGGGAGAGGCTGAAAATGTGCGTTACGCTATGTATGTTTGTTCTGTTAGAGTCACGCCACATTGTTCGCAGAGCGGTTCCCTCAGAGCTGACACTGGAGCAGGAATGCTGGAGAACCAGCAGCACCAGAGAGCTTCAAACTGGGCAATGCAAATTAATTTCAGTGTATTAAAGCACAGTAGCCGCGTCTCAGGGAGTTCCTGGTTTCTATTTACATAAGCAGAAATTCAACTCCTCTTGTATTGTGGTGCACTGTTAAGACATTGCTATTAAAATTAGTTGTTTTTTTCCCCCCTGCTGTTTGTCTAGAAAGGAGAAACTCTACTGCAGGCTGTTAAAAGTCATACTTTCCAATGTATGGTCATGTTTATTAGCATCAGGCTAGCGATGGCTGTGTTTGGGTTTGTTGCGGAATAAGTCTGATTTTCCTACAATGTATAGACTCATATAAAAATAATCCCTCTCAATCATCACTTATGACCACTAGAAGTGTGTGATGATGTCTCTACCTGCAGAGACCCTCAGGGGCCCTCTGCCTGTATTTTCTTATTTTGCTGCTGTTTCGGGACGTTTCTCGGCGTCAACCTTTTATGACCCCCAGCCAATAACAGCACGCAGGGTGCGAGGACGGGACTCCAGCTTTCAGGTTCCAGCTTCTGAAACATGAATATTTGCTGTTTTTTTTGTCGCCTTCTATGAAAGAAAACTCAATATAATCACCTTTTGAACTATTGGTTGGATAAAACGATCAATATAAATGAATAGGTTAAACTTTTTTCTGACATTTTCTGACATTTTATAGACCGAACATGAATTGATTAATTGAAGAAATAATCAGCATCTTGTATTTTTTATATGGATTTATTGGAAATGCTGTGTTTTGGTCGTGGGGCGGCACAGTGAGTGGGGCGTTTGTGTGATTTAACTTGATAACTGAGGCTTCAAACATTTGAGCGAGATACAGAGTCCGTGCCAGTTCCAGGGTCTCTGACTTTTCACCTCTGACCTCGGCATTAAAAACTCAAGAGGCCGCTACGGCAGTGAAGAGTGAAGTGTTGACTGGGTTGTGCTTCCGTGTTTATTGAGCCAGTGCCATCAGGTGACTCTTGACAAATGACCTCATTAGTCTAAACAATCCTGTTGAGTAATAATTGGATTAAATGAGGGGATCTTCCTCGGACAATCTGTCGTTCTCCCGCAGTAACACACCGTGCTTCTGTATCTGTCTGACAACATCTGAAAAGTTGTTAGTTTAACGGACTATTGGACAAATATAACTCAGTCTGATAGATCATCCATAAATCTCTAAAAGAAGAGGTCTGTCTGCACTTTATGTTGTCTTTTTAACTTGCACAGTATTGTTTTCATGCAAATACACATGGACAGTACAGTTCTCAGTTGTAGTTCCCACTGTACAATTTCAATAATCAATTAGATTTCTTTTAGGGCTGCAAATAATGATTATTTTCACTATTTATTATTGTTTTGATTATTCGTTTCAATAAAAATGTCAGAAAATAGTAAGATGTGCCTATTTACAAGTCACCAGATCACGAATATGACGTCTTCAAATAGTTTGTTTTGTCCGACCGACAGCACAGAACCCAAAGATCTTAAATTTATAACGATATAAAACAGAGAAAAGCAGCAAATTCTCACATTTAAGAAGCTGTAACTAGAGAATATTTGGCACGTTTGCTTGATTAATATCTTACATTTTTAAAAATGTTGAGTCGTTTCTGCATTTTAATATCTGATCTGGCACATATTTTCCATATGACGATAAAGACTGATGTCTAAAAAATGGTTCTTATTAATGTCGTGATATTAATTTTGACTCACAGATCTATTAATAAGCTCTCTGTGCTCTGCCACACGTCGTTAGCATTTGTGTGTTCAGTAGTCCAAGGCAGCATCACCAGTCCTCAGCATCAACCCCTCTAAGCTGATTATGTTACTTAGGAGAAGATGACACCGAAGTCTGGTGTTTCCACTACACGCTGCCAAGGGCCACTCGCCCGGTTCATGATTGATTTTTATCCCATGTGAAATTTGTAAAGTGCCGTGCTCCAGTTTGTTTCTTTATCAACTCTTTTCACTGTGCACGGAGTAGGAACAGGAGAAACTTGTTACCAGGTTTCATATTAAATCTTTTCACTGAGCACGGAGTAGGAACAGGAGAAACTAGTTAGCCAGCCAGCTAACAATAAAGGGAGGTGTTGGAGGATCTCTGCAGGTTCTGGCAGATTTCTCCCCAGTGTTGCAGTTTTAAGTGCTGGAAATCTCCTGAGCCAGGTATAAAAAAACAAAACAAAAAAAATACTGTTCCCCCTTCCCAAGCTTATGCGGCGAGTCTTCGAGGCACGCCAGCCGGCGAGCAAAGAGATGCAGATGGAGCAGCTCGAAAGAGAGGATTAACCTGAGCACACGGGCCAGAAGGAAGTATGGCAGCCCCCCCCCAAGCTTCTGAGGAAAAAAAAAGCCAGTTTATTGCTGCAGACCTGAACAGAGATGGTGACGTTTTCTTTTTGCAGTCAAACTCCCTGAACAATTAAAATTAATGTTGGATGTTATTGAGGCTGTGCAGTTTTGGGACTCTCCTGCCAGCAGTTATGCACAGTTATACCTGCAACTTTCTTTATCTGTTATTTTCTTTTATTAATCAATTAATTGTCTGGCTTATAAAGTCTTGTTTTGTCCAATCCCAACAGTCCAAAACCCCAAAGTGCTCAATGTACAATGATATAAAACAGAGAAAAGCAGCAAATCCTCACACTGCAGAGGCTGAAACAAGCAAATGTTTTGGCATTTTTGCTTGAAAAATGACTCAAGCAATTAATAGATTATCAAAATGGTTGCAGACTAATTTTCTGTCAGGCAACTAATTGATTCATTAATCGTTTCAGCTCTATACACACTTGTCCTAGTCTGAATCAGGCTACGTTCACACTGCAGCTGAAAGTCTGCAAGTTCTGGTATTTTTCCCTCACATGTTTTTTACCTATTCAAAATTTACAAGGATGATAATGGGGGCAAATTTACTCAAAATTAGTTGTAATTTTTGCACAATGGGTCTTCAATTTCATGCATTAATAATCAAAAGCGGGTTTCTTGTTTCTAGACAAAAAACATAATTTTCGTCAGGTGAAATGACAACCGTAACTAGCTATCGTTAGCTAATTAACGCTAACTCCATGAGATGGTTGAAAACTCTGTCTCCAGTTGACTTCTTGAATCCTGTAAAAGAGAAAAGGATTTGAGGATGAGGACTAACTGATGAGTTTTGCAAATGCGACGCTGGAGTGTAAACTTCCCAAAACCAAATAAAGAGCAGGACAGAGCCGCTAACGTTAGCTGATATCATAGCATTTTAGCTCCCACACACTGTTTCTGAATGGGAATTTTTCTAACAAAATGTAAGTTATTTGAATACCGTAGTTAGCTTAACATTATGCTCCTTTGGCCTTGGAAACAATACTACTGTGAGCTAGTTAGCCAGGCATGCTAACGTTGTCAGCTTACATTACAGCAGACAACTACACCGAAAAGAATCAGTAATCAATTCCTTGCGATTTTGCTTGTGTTTTGGTTTTGGAAAGACTTAGAAAAAGACACCACCCTTCACACTCTTTGTAAACATTATCAGCCGTTCGCTAACAGCGCTTGTGGGCCTTTCTGTGCCCACAAGCGAACGAGACTTGTTGTTAGCATGAAGGCCACCGAGATGCCACAGTGACAAGAAAACATACTCTTTGACTTGGCTTCATTTCAGTCAACACCTTCGCTCCAAAACATGCTGAAAACAGAAAGTGTAGGCACAAAATTAGATCTGACGTCTGTTGTTACTGTCGTCCTGAGCACGCTGCATCTTTTCGAACATCGCTGTCAGTTCACATTTTTATCAGATATGGGTTACATCCTACAGCAGATAGGAGCAGCGTCCTGAAATCAGATAGCAGTGTGAGTTGAGTGCAGAGCGTGAAGTCCTGCAGTGTGAACGTGGTCCTGGAGCGGACGGATGCAGCCTGAATACAGAGGAGGAAGAGGAGGCTGAGTGTTTTATTCAGCACCTTGGCTTCGTCCCACCCATCAGGCTGATGGAAGCCCCTCTAATGGATTGATCACACTTCTCTTTGCTCGCCATTAACCGATGCAGCTCCTTGTGGTCTTTTTTTTTCTTCTTCTTCTTCCAGCTGGAAGTTTGCCAAGACTCTGATGGTTTACATGAGACTGGGGTAACCGTGACAGAACAGTCAATTTGTTACTGCTCTCCCCCTCTCTCTTTTTTAATATCATAATTAAACCAAATGTATTCTAGGTCAACAAGGTTTTCTATGTAGTAGCCACTCTAGCAGGGTCAGCTCTAGGGATGGCAATGGATGTCAATCCATCCAGTAGGGTGCTGCAGGGGTGATATATTTTTGTAGGCCAACCTGGAAGTCACTCCACAAAAAGCCAGTGGGATTTTTCCTTTAGATTTTGAATTATTGCAGAAAATAAGCTCTGTGGCAAACAAAAGTTTCTGAAGCCCCAGAACATAATGTAAGATTGTAAGATGTTTAATCCTTCCCTTGAATTGATTTTAAATTGAGCTTTTGGGTTTAACGGGGTGCAGAGTTGAACCCTCACCTACCACAGTCGGCATCTGTTGAGACAGATGGTAAAAGTCAACCTCAGCAGGTTTGTTAATAGCTTCAAGTTATTCTTTGTTCCACAACTTGTTTTTATTTATTGTGTCACACATTTTGAAGGCAGAAAGTAAATCCTTTTTTTTTTGTTTGTTTTTGTGAATTTTGGTGAAATCTGATGCAGTTTGTCTGCCAGTGAGACCGTCAGAGAACTCGCTGCTCTCTGCAGTTGAAGCATTTTGCCTCTCAGGGTGGATTTGTATTTTGTGTGTGTTTGGCAGAAGGAGCGGATTTCTCTGTGCGAGGTATTGTTCCCCCTTCAGTCCCGTGTGGTCAAGAGGATTCAGGGATTTTGAGATTTGCTTTGTTGTAGAAATTCATTTCTTGGGAACAAGCTTTTTTTTTTAAAACGAGTGCAATTGCAGCAGCTTAAAGGAAACAAGCTCGATAACCACAGTCCCCATTTGCTCATGTTTTATTAAGCAGCAAAAAAAGAAGAAAAAAACCTGTTGGAGTACTTGCAGCCTGCATCTGATTCTAGATCCACTCTTAGATTTTGGAAACAATCTTTGCAGGGTCCTGTTGGGCCGTCTAATAGGATTGTTTGGAGTCTGGGTTTTTTTTAGTGCAGCCCCAAAAGCCTGTCGGGCTGCTGTCTGCATTCAAAAAGCATGATCCAAATGTCTTTTTACAGATCTTGTAGGAATTTAGCTGTTTCTTGATTCTTAGCTGGCTATGTGACAAGCATCCTCCTGCTCCTGATGTTTTTGTAACCGAGTGATCTACAGTGAAGCTGTGGAGAGAAGAGGCGCAGCCAAAGTAAAAATAGACTGTGGGAAACAGATAAGGGCAGCGAGAGTTGGAGCCGTCCCTTTTTGCCAGTGGTTAAGTTGATGGCTGAGCCACAGTGAAGCACAGATATGACACCCAGCTCTGGTCACATGGAGTAACCCCCGCCGCCTCTTCCCCTCCCTGGACTAAACGCTGTGGAGGGGACTTGTTGACTCCACGGGGACTGACCTAGTTCCCTCTCACAGCTAAAGGTCACATGTCTTGCGGCTCTGGACTGTACGTGTGTGTAGACTTCACTTCGAACACAAACAATGAACTCGAGGATGTAACAGTAAGACATCAACACCTACAGCGACCGGAGGAGGGAGCAGAGAAAAGAATAATAATCATGTTTTCTTCTTAAATTTGTTGCTCTTGAATCGGTTCCAAGCCAAACTCCTATTATCTGAAATAAAACTTTTCCAGTTTTGACAAATGCTGACAGCAGTCGGGCAGCTGAAAATGTCCCCTGAGCTTTAGTGGTGGTGGTGGTGGTGGTGTCTGTGGTCAGCAGCGGAGGAGGCAGCTGGTCCTCCTATTAGGCGGCATTAGCTGAGCACCCTCAACCACGGCCATGAACTTATCTGCCGCACTCATTTGCAATGGAAAAAGCAAAGCCGATTGGGGCCTGTCTGCCGGCTGAGGATGACGGAGGACGGAGGAGAGAAGCCGGCTTTACTGCTCGGTTTACATTCACATACAGTAACGTCACGTGTAGTCTGGTGGCAGGCGAGCAGCAGGATTATTATAAAGTTTCTATATTCATCACCACTACATGGTTGCTTTTATACTGCGTATTAACGTATCTATTTATTATCATTGTACTTTAAATTTCTATGCGAAGCACTTTCGTCAACACTTGTTACTTTTACACGAGGTTCGTAATCTATTCGACTATATTTATTAATTCTTCAGGTTTAGTTTGGAAAAGCAGGAAAGAATAAAGGGGTTCAGTCCGCAGTGCAGTAAATCTGTTTTCATAGGAAAAAACTGCCTTATTTTCAAAATGTACAGATGATATATGTAGAAATCTTCGTACAGCTTTTTAAGAGTAAAATTCAAGCATTTTTTTAAGCACTTTCAAGGTACCTAAGCCAAAAATTTCTAATCCAGTAAGTTGTTACTATAAATGACAGGAGACATCAAACAAATACGACGCCGGAATCGTATCATTTCGAATATTAAAAGATTTTTGGTTTACATGAGTGATTGTGTCGATGATGAAACACCAGAGTATGTTTGAAAATCAAGCATTTTTCAAGGAGTATATTGGAATTCAAGCATATTTCCAACCTTGAAAACATTTTCCAAACTTTCAAGACTTTGTGCAAACACTGGAGATCACTGATGACAGTATTTCAACATGTTGTCCCGCAAACGTTTTACAGTAGTCAGCTTTTTTCAAATTGTGGGAATCTTTTTCAAAGTTTTCAGTGAAACACTTTTTACTGTCCATCTTTGTCATCAGCAGAATATTTAGATAATGTTTTAGTCTGTTGGCACTGTCCCCGCTCCGTTTCTCTTACCTGTTGCCATTTATTTTGTCAGGTTTTCACGTCATCGACACGTAAAATGTTCGTAGTCTCCAACCAACTATTCTAGAAAGCATATCTGTCAGTCTGTCGTTTGTTTTGGCTTTTCCTATGTGTTTTTGCATTGGCTTCGTTACTGCAGCTTCAGCACGTTTCTCCTAATGGAAATGTTTTGGGCCGTTGCAGCACGTTTGTCCTTGTCGGCCACCGTACAAACCAGGTGTGGGATGCAGCGTCAGAGAAATCTTGTCCCCTCTCTCTAAATTGGCACTCAACCCAAATGACCCTCGATTGGTTTGTTTTCATTCTTTCATAAAACAAATACACAACATAGTGCCAAAAAACTTGCTTTTGTATATGTGAATAAGATGAGACGACATAGCTGTTTCTTTTATGCTTGTAGGAATGTGAACATATTTTCTCACACTGTTTCGAACCCACCTCCCATTAAGAAGTTGGCTCGCGCAGGACGAGCTGTTTGAGGTTTTGCAAGGTGTGACTTTTCTGCAAGCCTGCACTTACCCATAACACCTTTCTCCACGTAGCTCTGCAGAGACATTTACATGCGTCTTTAATTCCATCCTCATGAGGAAGAAAATACATTAAACATGTTTGTTAAGCCCCGAGGACACGCACACACTGTAACAACAGTATTTGTTCATAAGAAAACTCCACAGGGTACCTTTTAACATAACTTATTCCTCCATGCATTCGAGCTGACAGGTTTTCAGCATGTACTCATTTGGGGTTGACAGGGATGTTTTGAATCATTAAATCAGGGCTCAGTATTGTAATCAGCTGTGTGTGCATGTGTGAACCGTTTACATAATACCCCACTAAACTGTATCTTGGCTGTTCTTCTTCTTCATTGACATTTCACTCAGAAAGCTCAGATTCTCGTGATTGTTCAGGCATTAAAGTCTCTTCATCTATCAGCTGTTAGACGCTGCTACATAAAGCTGCTGTGTTGTTCTGCAAATACACTGAATATCTGTGACGCCGCATGACAACAATGAGGCCTGACATCTTGAGTTTGCAGCTGAGAAAACTCGGGGAATGTGACTGTGACTCTTACCTAGATTTCATGTAATGTAATTGATTTTGGCACGTAACTTTATTTAAAACACAGCATCATCATTCTCCTCATATTCCATCCACTGTATTTTTGACTAAAGTACAAACAGCAGCTTTTAACATGATTCTCTTGTTAATATTTTGCAGAAGGTTAAGTATTGGTAAGAAATTTGGAGTTCGAGTTCATGTTTTCTGCTCCGATGTAACGATTACTAACAAGGAAATGAGAGGAATCCAACTTCAGTTCATCTCTCTCGTCATTAAAGCTGGAGGGCGGAACTTTTGTCTCCCCCTTTGAGAGTAATTACACAAACACTGCCGACGCATGCTCATGACATACGCCTACAGGGGAGCTCGATCCATTATTTAGAGTAAATGTTACATAGCCTACTCCAAATATTTTACAAACCTGTGCAAGAGCAGTAAGGCCACATCCTGTCTGCCCTCAGTCCCTGCTGTTTCAGCCTCTCCAACCAGGAAAAGCGACACCGATGGTTATCCGTGTTTGTCCTCGCCGTCGGTCGCTTTCTTTTTTTGACTGTAATCCTTCCTCTGAACGCTGAGTTTCTTTATCTGGAGCATCAGAAACTTTCCTTTGACGATTCTTAGGTTTTCCCTCCATACTCTTAGCTGCTGTAGCTACTGCGTCGCTACGTTTTCAGCTCTGGCAAACCAGAGCCATGTGGAGAGAACCATCTGAAGTCTACGAGAATCTCGTGACGATCAAGCATTTTGAACTTCTGTTGACGCGACTCTCTCTCTACATGGTTCTGGTTTTATTACCGGTACGGGAATGTCACCACAGACACAAGATTTAAAAACTCTGGTATACTGCGAAATACAGAGAGATTTACCTGCCGGTGATCAGCATTGTGTGAACTTGTCTGCTAACGGACGTTCATTTATATGTAAAAGTCCCCGCACTCAAGCTTTAAAGTTGACGTGTTGATGATGGACTTGCTGCCTGAAGTTTATGTGCTCAGACTTCAGCACCTCTCCGAGCCTTGGTTTATGTCTTACCTCCAGCCAAACTTGTGTGTGGGAACCTTGACAAGGTGGAAGAACAAATATGCACAGCAGTTACTGGGGAAAAAAGCACCCCAGGGCGTCAGTTGCTGACATTCTTGTACTCAGCGGTGTGGTGCAGCTCTGTATTGTCTACTTACATGAGTGTCTCTCTCTCTCTCTTGTTTCAGTCATTTCAAGGCAGTCAAGGAAGAGCCTATCTGTTTAATTCAGTGTAAGTATGAGACCCACACCTACAATTCACTGCATTTATTCGGGTAATTTACAAGTGAGCTGGGGCTTGTAAATAAAAGTTGCATGGACTCACAAGTAGCTCATTTATTGGACAGGGCTATAAAATTAAGAGCTAGAAATGTCACGGTGCGACTGCTTTGCGCCACCCGAGTCTGAATGACATTGTTCTTACGCTGCCAGAGTGCATTGAATGAAAGAAGCACTCTGCAGGCTCTAGAGTCCAAATAATTCATTCCAAAAAACGCCCAAAGTGAAAGCACTCGAAATCCAGTGAACAATGTTGATGGCGGTTTGCAGGTAAAAAGACATTTAGCCTAAAAACAGCTGCAAAAATGAAAGTTTTGCAGACGTCTACGTAGTGATAATAATAATAATAATAATCTTTATTTATAGAGCACTTTTCAAAATCCACATCACAAAGTGCTTCACAAAGGCAGCTTGGTTACATATAATAATTTGTCTGTTAATTAAAATGCCACTCAAAAGCTAATCAGCAGCACAGTGTTTACTGGGAGGGAGTGGTTTAATGTTTAGTAAGAAATAAAGTACAAATATACAAAACATATCATATAAAACATATAAAAACAATCGATTTCCCTGACCAAATAAGTATTTATTTGCTGTAGTACAGATGTGAAGTATTGGCACTGTAGTATTTCCATTTTAGGAGACTTTATACTTTATACTCCAATGCAGTTATCTGAAGGCTGGAGTTAGTGGTTACTTTGGAGATGCAGATGCTGCAGATGCTCAGAAAATGTCACTGTTGTCAGGTAAAAACTTGTCTCCAAAATGGTAACTTTTTGGGGACTAAGCAATGTAGCCTTGTTTGTTTCTTTGTTTTTTTGTTTTTAGTTTGATAGCAATGTATTTTTCACATTTTGAAAAAAGTTTCAGGGAATTCTTTTAACTGTTTTGAGTGCAAGAAAATAACCAAAATTGGTAAAATCTCATCTCATTGGAATATTTTCACCCATTTGTATCTCCAGTTTGGGAGATTTTATTAAATGTTTAGTCTCCAACAGACACTTTGACAGGGACTCTTCTTCACAATGAGTACTTTTACTTTGAATACTTTTTTTTTTTTTTTTTACATTTTACTGCTTTTAGTCTTAAATAAAAGAGTTGAGCTCTTCTTCCACCGCACACCCTGACCTGCTGTGACCCTTTTCTCTACTTCCTGTCTTCCCTGCAGGGTGAATGTCGGCTGCGGGCCAGCGGAGGAGCGGGTACTCCTCACAGGTTTACATGCTGTGGCTGATATCTACTGTGAAAACTGTAAAACCACCCTGGGCTGGAAATATGTAAGCCAGTCGCTCCTTAACCCTTTGAACTGTGCAATAGAAATGCTCCGCCAGTGCCTACATTGGCATTTTTGCTTATTGTGATGTTATTTCTTGGAGTATCTTTAAATGCTTCATATCCCTAAAATCTGTACAACCTAAGCTAAAAGGTTATGTAAGTCAATAAACCATAATAAGTGATAAAAGTATAGAAATTGTCATAAATTTAAAAAAAATACAACAATCAGACATTTTTTCATCAAATTTTACTAAATAAACACGAAACATATTGATCCAAAACAATACTGAATGTAGAAACATGAACAAAATATTTCACTCCAGAAGTTATTTGAACTCTGTACATGTTTTAGTTTTTGTGATATGCTCATTTTTTTGAACAGTGCAAAGGTGTTTTTCATCTGCAATAGAAATATTTCCCCAGTGTTTACAGTGGTATTTCTGCTTATTGTGATGCCATTTCCTAGATTATCTAAAACATATCCCTAAAATCTTTATTGTACACGATGTCGGTCTGTATTCCATTTTTTTTTTACTTTAAACAGGATTATGCGAACCACGACCTCCCGCAGCCAGTTCGTCATCAACTCGCAACACGAGCGTACAACGTGATGACAGAAGCATTAGCTTTCAGCCGCAAAAACAATGAATGCTCTAGCTATTACGGTTTTTACTTTACATCACTTTAAACACAGGAGGTCCGTTTCCAGAGGGTCTTGATGCACCGCTTTCCCCTGCCGCTGTGTTGTTGCGTGACGATGTGGTTTTCTTGGCTTCCAAGGGGACAAATTCTGCTGTTACAGGTCAAAAGAACAAGGTCGCTCTCATTCAAACATTGCTAGTTAAAGCCATGGTGATGTGGTTGTATTTAGGCTCAGAGATTGAGCACTCTGTAGTCTCCTAGCGCTCAAGATAATTACAGTGCCAAAAGGTTGGCTGCAGACAGCCAGACTGGTACCTCTGAGAGTCTACAGTGATTAAATGTCAGGCCATTTTGAAGAAGCTTGTCCCGGTAATTGTCTGAAAAGACTATAGAAGGGTGTAAAATAACTGAGCAAAGTACAAGACAGGCACTCACTTGAAGCCGCTCCTTCAGTGACAAAAACAATTAGAGATTCTCAGAAAGGCGCAGCAAGCAAAGCAAAAGAGAAGCTGGTTTACAAGGCAAAGCAGAGGCCGAGCAAAGACCCACGTCGAGATCCTGATTCTCCTGAAGCTCAGCAGGACTGGGACTTATGCCGGAAATCGCACAGCACTCACGGCTCTAAACAGGAAGTTCAGACGTGTGAAAGAGGTGATTTGGTCACTGGAGGAAAACCTTAATTTTCTTAGGTTTTTCTCTGCGCCTCTAAAATCCTGCTTTTCTCACATAATAATGAGGCCAGATGAATAAATGTGTGCATATTTGTCTTTTGACTCTAAATAAAATTCACTGGCTTTATTATACGATGTACTGTACGCCTCCTCTGCAGTGTTGTAAATGCGTTTCTAAGTTTTCTAAATTTTCCCCTTTTATTTCCCCTTACATACCTTTTTAAGGTTGGAAAAATCGTCTTATTCCACTCTGTTTGACAGTATACTGTGTATACTCATATACTGTGTATCTTACTTAAAACTATATGATGTTTACACTGAGTGAAATATTCAAACCCAAGACTCTGTTTTATATCGCTGCATATTCTAGAGATCTTTTTAGACAAATATCCCCAAGATTCAACCTGCCATTCTTGGTATCTTTGAACACTTTTGGATCTCG
Source organism: Maccullochella peelii (assembly GCA_002120245.1). NCBI lineage: Eukaryota > Metazoa > Chordata > Actinopteri > Centrarchiformes > Percichthyidae > Maccullochella > Maccullochella peelii. Next base: position 10,232 of record LKNJ01002378.1, on the reverse strand, counting down.
ACTAGAATTTAAAATAAAGTTATCCAATAAATGATCCACTGGCAGGTCAGTGGGATTTAAGAGGTTAAAATAATTTAAAATTCAATGACATTTACAATTCAAAAGTTACTGTTATCTAATATTTACTTGTACTGACATCTTTGATAATGAAGTATGTAGATTTGGTTTGCAGTAGACAAGGCAACAACACAGACAAACAAAAGTGATTAAAGTACTCAAGGCTCCAATAATCAGGACTTCAAAAGTTTATTGTTCAACTTTAAATATATGTACTCAGACATGTCTTTTCACAAAATTAGTATTAGTAATTAAAGGAATATTGGCCTTAGTATTGTCAGATTTTTATTATTCTCTTTTCACCGAAAATAGTTTAACTGAGTAACAATATATGATATAGAAGCAAGTTAGGATCAATAAACTCAATATAGATATAGATTTTTATTATTCTCAAGTATCGACATCGGTATCGGTCGGGCTCTAGTAACTAAAGTTTTACTCTCTTCTCTGTGTGTTTTCGCAGGAGCACGCGTTTGAGAGCAGTCAAAAGTACAAAGAGGGAAAGTTCATCATCGAGCTGGCTCACATGATCAAGGACAACGGGTGGGAGTGACGCTCCGGCCGCGCTCTTGTCTTTTTTTTGACCTTGGAATGCTCTTTATTGAACTGCGTGGAGCGTCGACCATCGACCACCCTGCCCCCCCCTCCCTTTAAAAAAAAAAAAGAAAAAGAAAACCCTCCACGAACCTCTCCACCCCTCGCCGCCTTCACGTGCACACACCCACCTGCTCATTGTGAAACCGAACAGAACAAATGGCGTTTAAAAAAACCAAAACAAAACAAAAAAAAACGACGACGAGGAAACGGAGCAACTGTTGAAAGATCACGTCACAGGAGTCCTGTCGTTACTTTAAAGATTGTGTGTTCTCCTTCGCAGCTCCGGAGCTTGGTTATACTCTCACCCCCACCCCCACCCCCACCGAACCACGCTTACAAGTGATTGTGGTGATATGGCGACCACTGTGCGAAAGGAGATAGACTTCACTGAAAGGACATGTCTTTGTTTTCTTTCTTTCGCCCATTCAGCGAGACGAATGACTTTGACGACTTTCGTTATTTTACTGTTATTCGCTTCAGTTTTAACTTCTGGGTTTGGTATGGTTTTGGTTTGATGGCAGATGGATGTTACTGGTTAGCATTTTATTTCCCTGTCAAGTCTGTCATGTTTTGTTCTGTTTATTCTATTTTATTTTCTTTGGCTTGTTGTATGTCTGCCCGTAGCTGAGCATGTTTTTCTTTGCTAATGTCCAAATGAGCAATCAGGGACGGGTGAAGAGCGGAGGGGAAAGGGAGTTTATTGTAGTTACAAATATGTAGCAGCATCTTGCTCTTTCTTTTGTTTTCTTTTTACGAAGTGGCTGAGGATGAGATTGCAGCAGTGTGGGATTTAATTCCTGTTTTTATTATTTTATTCTTTCTTGTGAATCTTCTTTATTTCCCCCCCTTCTGGTACTTTTCCGCACCCAAAAAGCATTGAAAGCAGCACCTAGTATTTGTTTGTTTGGCTGAATGCGATTGTGGCTGGTCCCATTTTGCAAGTGAAAAAATAGATGAAAAGGAGCAGAAAGTTTCTAGACTGGGGAACCTGAAATCAGTGTCCACATGTCATAAAACATTAGCACAGACTGTATTATTCCATTGTCTAGTAATGAAACAATAAGAGACACACTTACATATGAATATATACACATACTATGATTACATATCCATAAATACTATGAAAATGTTCGTAGTACATAGATATTGGAACATTGATTCTATATATATATTTGCTGTCATGCACATATGTATATATGCATATGACTGTGTGTATATATGCACTGTGTGTGTGTGTGGTCACGCATTACACAGTGGCATACTTGAACAACGCTACTCTCGTTTGCACTTTGCAGAGGCCTTTGGTTCATCTCAGTTTAGAGGCAAAGCGTTTGTCCGCTCTCGTCTGCTTTTTAATGGCCTTCGCACACATGAACGACGGATTTTTGGAGACAGAAAGAAAGTTTGAGCCGGACGGTTTTGAGGGTTTTCATCGTCTCAGTAGTTGGTTTAGCAGCCGTCTGCTAGATACTTTTTAAATTGTTTGGTTTGATTTTATTTAAATTATATAGACAAATCCTGCTTTTCCTCTCAGTTTGTGCTTGATTTTGAAGTTTCCGAGTCTTTGCTGCTACCTTAGAAATCCCGCCATTTCTTCCCGCTCTTGTAGGTTTTTTGCACTTTATCCGTCTCTCTCTCTCTCTGAGCGTACGAATTGTCTCTCTGTGATTTGCCTCTAAGCCGTATGAATCTTGTGCCTCTTCAAAACATGAGCAGCCTCCCCTCTTTTCTTTTTTTTTTTTTTTCTGTTGTGCAGTGCATAACTCAGAAAAAGCGTCATGTTGAACCGATGTGTCTTCCCCCCCCTTCTGGTTCAGAGTGGGCCCCGTAAATAACGTTCTTCACCAAAATCCTCATAAAGCTCTTCCCTGTTTTGTTTTGTTTTTGGACTGGAGACTTGGTATATATACACGCATATATTTTCTATGTTGAGATTTAGAGGTGCAAAAACAGATGGATATTCAGTATATTATTTCTCAGAGTAAAGCGCAGAGGGAGAGGTTTGGAATATGCGGGATGCCCACGGCTCGTTGTTCGACTTTTTATCGGAAGGATCCAAAAAAAGATGGCAGCAGGTCGAGGTGGGGCAGGGTGGGATGGGAGAGATTTAAACAAAATCAGCAGTGATTGATTACTTTGCCGGCAAGGTCAGTCAGATCACACGACCTTTTATCCTAAAAACGATGACAATGCAAACCCTTAATAGTTAGCAGTGATACCTACTTGAAAATATAAAGACATAAACAGCGGAGATATTGGCCCGTGTTACAGTTTTTGTACATAAAGTAACATATTTAAGGTTTTATACGTATTTCTACTGGGTTAGTTGTTTTACTTCCCCAACTTGAAGCACTTTTGTTCACTGTACCTCTGGCTGTGTGTGTGTGTGTGTGTGTGTGTGTGTGTGTGTGTGTGTGCATGTGTGTGTGTGCGTGTGTGTGCATGCATGTGTATTAGCCCACATGCATGCCTGCACACGAAAGTGAATGTTTAGTTTCTTTTCCTCAGATGGTTTTATTTCTCTTTTTTTTCTGCCCCTCTTCTTGGTTTGGAAGTGTTTTTATTTGTTCTCTTGTTGTTGTTGTTTTTCCTTCACAGCTGTTTGGTTTCACCGTCTCTCCCGGTGATCTGTGAGGTCGAGAGCCAGGTTAGTTTGTTTGGAAGTGATTTTTTTCTGTTAGCTTGTTTATTTAGCTTGTGTGGTGAGAGCTCGTTAGAGGGCCGGTGTTTAGGTCTCTGCTGAGCCATGTAGACTTTGAGGGCGAGCTGGAATCTCCCACCATGTCGCAGGGAGAGCCTTTACCAAGACCCTTTCGCCACCACAGTCAGTGTCTCCTGTATAGAGGGCTTTCAGGTGATGAAACAGCCTCTGGCAGCCATATTGGAGGTCCTTAGCTTTTGGCAACGCTGGCTGTGAATATCAGATTGTATTTCTTAAGAACTTATTCATTTTCGTGCTGGTTTTGACCTAAAATTAACTGTTACTTCCCGGATTGTTTTGATCATGTTAGCATGTTAGCGACCTGAGCTCAGTTGCTACATCCCTGTTCTGAAGCTGCATCCTTTTTGAAGTTTCCATTTCAAGAACAGGTCAAACAATCTTTTCCCTGCGATGTTCTAAAACGGTTTCGTCTCGTCGCGAATCTTTGGTCTGAACTGGGCTTTACTCTTTAATGGTGCATTCAAGTGGCCTTTGTCAATTCGTAAAGTCGGGAAATATGACGTGACCTTATTGATATTTGTGTTCCTGTGGTGATCAGTGCTGGTTAACTGGCTACATTTCATGAGCTCCGGTATCACGGTATAACTTGCCTGAGTTTACTACTTGGTATTCACCACTTGGTCAGCCATTTCCTGGTGATAAACTTGAAAATTACTGAATCTGAAATTCTTCGTTCTTGGCCTTGGAAACAGCTGTTTCTGTCAAAATAATCTCACCACAAGGTCCATGTGGTAGCTGTTTTGGAGCGTTTGAGGATATCACTTAGCAAATGGAGTTGCCCAGTAATGGAACAGTAGATCCATTTTTTCCGAGCATTCAGAGGAATGACAACTGGGCGACTCCATATGCCGAGGAAGATCGTGTGATACAAGTGAAAGCTCCAGAACAGCTACCAAATCGACCTTGTTGTGTGCTTATTCTGTTCATTTCCAATTGACTTTAGGAGTAGACAAGGAGAGCCTGAATGCACCATTGGTTTTATGTCCTTGAGGACTCGCAGGATCAAGTCTGGCCTTTGCGAAGGACACATTTCCAAGGTCTGCATCCTTCGAAGGTTGCACCTCCGGAATTGGGATGCAGCTTTTATCTGGTCAGCCAGCCTTCACTGTCTGATGTGATGGAACATATCTGGCTGAAAATGTCAAAACCCGGCCGTTTGTTTAGTTTAACCTGGGGAAGTTTTTTTCCAAACTCGTAGAGCAAAGAGAATGGCACTGAAAAATGGTCTGCCTTACCAGACCATTCACGCCTGCTTAAATCGTTACTGAACGGACCTACAGTAGACCGACTTTCCTCTTGTTAACTGTTACATGCACACAAGCCAGACCTCCAAGATGGCGCCAGCAGTGGCTGCTGGGAAATTTGTGACCCAACTGCAGAGCCTTTATACTCTCCCTTCGATCAGTCAGTGTAAGTTGAACCAACAAAAAGCAGTTGCCAGTGTCACCGCCGGTGTGTACCAAATAAGAACCAGGTTCTATCGAATGCATCAGTGTCGTGTGTCAGCGGGCAGGAAGGAAAGCCAGGGATCATGTTCGAGTGTCTCCTGGAGATTCAACTGCTATACCAAAATTAAAGAGGAGAAATCCTGTCACTTGTGACATTGTCTGTTCGTAGAATGTTTTGATTCTCTGAACTTAACAGCGTCAAAGCAGCCTGGATGAAAAAATGTAGATATTTGCTGCTGAAAACTGTTTACTTTTTACTGTTATTTTGTTTTATCGTGACACTGGCTACCGCCTTTTTGAGCTCTGTTACTGTCTAAAAACGTACCTGAAAGGATGTCGATCAAAGGAACGATGGGTATACAGGGGAAAAGACTGTACAAGTTCTTTTCTTAGGACTGTTAAACTACAGTTTTAGGTCTAAAGCATGTTGTATTTATAATGGCTATATGTCGTGCCTGTTTTATTTTTATTTTTATTCCTAAATTTAAAAACAAAAATATTATATGCTTTTTATTTGACTACATTGCTTTGCATTCTGTCTTAGTAAAGCCATGTCACATGTCTGTTTTCACTCTAATGTAAACTATCAGATATCACAATAAATTTTCAATGGCATTAAGTTGTCGATTGTGTGAAGTTGTCATTCATTTTTTGGATTTTAGGACTAGGGCTGCAACTATTCATTATTGATTAATCTGTCGATTATTTTCACAATGAATCGTTCAGTCTATAAAATGTCTTCTTTTGTCCGACCAACAGTCCAAAACCCAAAGACTCTTCATTTACTGTCAGAAATGACAAAGAAAAGTCCTCACATTTAAGAAGCTGGAACCAGAAAATGTTTGACATTTTTGCTTGAAAAATGACTGAAAGATTGCCAGTAATTGATTGTCAAAAGAGTTGGCAATTCATTTTCTTTTGATCGATTAATCGACTAAAGCATTGCAGCTCTAAATACAAGTGTGAAGATGGGAACCCACATTTTGTTTCCTATTTTTTGTCACATCACGTTACATACAGTATTTAGCTCGAGAAAAGGTTAGCAGTGTCATGAGATATCTAGTAAATCTAAAATATTTGCCTCTAAGAGCTCAGAGATGTGATTTTTAGGCAAAGTAATGGGGGGATCGGTATGAGGTCAGAGGTCAGTAGATAATTATGGCGGGTCGGGAAAACAAATTGCATAACGGCGCATAGCTACTACGGTCGATAATATGAAAATACTCACATCAACATCGACCGCACAAGTAACCGTCATCCACATGCATCACTGGACAACGTGCATTTTGTTCTTCTATATTTACATTTCATTGTATGTTTTCTTATTTCTCTAAGCTACTTTTCAGACCATTTTGTAACAAATTATGCTTGTAAAAAGTGACAAAGTGGACAAAATCTGCCATTTCAAAATGTGCTGGGGGGACATGTCCCCAGCGTCCCCAGTGTAAATGACACCTATGATTGTGTGAATACGGAGGATTTTATTTTGCAAGCGTCATGTGTCACTGTGGTTTACAAAATGTGAATGCCTTAAAAGATAAAAACACGTGCCGTGACATATGTTGCACTGCATGAATAAACAAAAACAAAAGTTGGATACTGGTTTTCATGGTTTTTCATGTGAAAAGCCTCGAGAATATAAGACGCAATGAAAATAAAAGAAGAACATCAGCATGTTGAAGGAACAGAAAAAGGGGAACTTGTCTGAGGCAGTTGAAAGGGTGATGAAACGACCTTTGACCACAGAGGCCGAACTTGTGATTAAATATCACAGGCCCGGCAGAAAATATGTCAGAAAATGCCCTTTAAATTTAAAACAATTACTGAAGCATGAAATTCACTGGTTTCCCTACTGATGTGTGAGTTTTAGACAGAAAGTGGATAGAGTGTCAGGTAATGAGTTTAAGACTGAGAGACCTGCAGAGTTTCGTTTTTTTTTTTACTGACCTCGAAAGCTCAGTTGCATTGTGGTTTATCGACTGCAGCCCGACTTCCTCTTCACACGATTTGACTGTTGTTTTGGATTAATGCCAAAAATAATGGATTAATGCCTCCAGTTTTATATTTAGAATATAGGCTGGCATCATTTATGGTACCAATACGGATACAATGGTCTTCCCCTATACCTTAATTTGGGAAACATGTTTTAATACTTTTTTTTTTTAATAACAGCATATGCCTAAACTGCTCCATTCATCAGTGTTAAATAAAATACAGTCTGAAGTTAGAGAAGAGCAAATAAATCAAATATTCTGCTAAACATTCATTGCCACATTTTAATACAGATTCTCGATGCTAAAGACACATTTCAGTTAAAGATATTAAGATTTAATTGCCCAACCACTTGATTTCTGTCATTTATTTATCAAATATGTGGTCCAAATGTGAGGAAATGTGTCTAGTTATTAGACAAATTGTCACAGAAGTGTGTTAATCATTTCATTGTTTAAGACTGTCTCTTAAGTGCAGTTAGTTTTAGGTGCCAGCTCCAACAGAAACAACGTTGCCTCAGCTCTGTTGATTATATCTGCTGTATCTCAGGAGTCATTTTCACTTCCATGCTGACGACACTCAACTGTTTCTCTCACTTTAACTTCGCTTCAGTGGAAGATAATACTCTATACTAATAAAAATATCTAATATATTTAGTAAACATCTGAACCTAACCTAGACAAAGCTGGTAAATAAATGGAATTAATTAACTTTTGTTGAGTTTTGAATTATTTTCTGCATTGTACTAATGTATTTCTTTATTTAAGATCTTCAAAATGTGTTTATTTACTTTTTTGCCATTACGTAGTTTGCAAAGATTATTATTACTAAGAGCCAAATAAATACTTTATACTTTTCTTTGCTCTCTTTATATCAAAGTTTGATGGACGTCCTTATTGACGAGAGAATAATCTCTAATCTCATGATATTTGTCTTTAAAGCTCTACTGTCCAATGACAGGAGAAGTTTTAGACATAATGTATTTAAATTTTATGACTTTTAGGCCACTAAATAAATCAATCAATAAAGGATTCAATATTTCCCCACCAGATATTTATTCCTGGGAGCGTGGAGACGGATTTGAAACAGCATTTAGACCTTCATGTTGGGAAATAAGTTGTTGTATCCCATATGTTCACACTAATCCTTATTTAAGGACTTACATTTCTAATTGTTTTCATTAATTCTCTTTGGTTGCTTGTCTCACTTAATATATGTTGTTACTTGTATGTTGGTTGTGTTTTTGTCCTCGGGTATTTCCTGAAAAAGAAATCTTGATCTCTTGATAAAAATAAAGTTGCTAAAGAGACTATCATGTGCAGGTTAATAAAGATAATTTGATGTCATTATAACGTCTATAATACAGATAAACCAGGCCTGGAACATGAGGCTATACATAAGATTGAACAAATTTTTTCCTCCTACCTCATGAAATCGTTCTGCTTTGTATTTTTATCCCAAGAGTGTGAAGGCCCGGGGTGATGACTTCTCAGTCTGTTAATCTGCAGTTGCTGTAAGTTAAGAGGAAGGTTGAATATTAATTTCTGAATTATGAGAATATCTTTTCGTTGTTTATGTGAGGTGTGTGTGTGTGTGTGTGTGTGTGTGTGTGTGTGTGGAATAAAGAAGCTGGGCGGCCTTAGGGGTTATCAAGTTCACAAATTATAAAATAAGTTGAAAACAGAAATAAAAATGCAAATAAAAGGCATAAATATTCCATTAGCTTTTGCAAGATGGAGTTTAAAAAGACTGCTTGCCAAAAAAAACTGACCACGTATTTACTTCATCACGCTTTCAGTTTACTTCTTAAATTTTCTTGTTCATGTTTACCTGCTGGTTTCATTTCATTTCCTTGTTTATCTTTCCATCCTTCGGCCTCGTTTAGCTCTCGCTCGCTTTGAAAGGTGACCAGCTTCACACCTGCCGCACCACCTGCCTGAGGTCACTGGAAGAAAGAGAAACATAAATCTGCTCAACATCAGACTGTCACACTGAAACTGATCTGGGATGTGAGCAAAAAACGGTTGTCGCACGTAGAAATATCACTACTTTTTCTACTCTTTTTTTATTTTCCTCTACTAAAAATTGTGGGTCTTTTTTCATCATTTTCCATGATGATTAATTTATGTTATTAATTCATCTTGGAGTTTGTGGTGCTGTTCAAGTGTATTCTTTCATACTGTCTCTAATATTTTGACCACCCAATTTAGGGGCTACTAGAAACACGTCATTATTTATGATAATTACAAAAACGTGGATGATTAGGATTAGGATTTTTGTAGGGCTGCAGTTTTGACAACATTATTTTTAGCTACATGTAGGCCTACCGAATAAACTGGCTGCTGAACACCAAATCATGATACAAGGTGCCCACGGAAAAGTTGTGAGATTAGACAAACTTATTTCTGAAAAGGTGATAAAACGTTCGCGTGTACGGAGATCGTTTTAAAACAAAAACGTAGTAATGTGCGTGTAGCCTCAGGGTGAGTGACACAGTATGTTTTTTTTGGTGATTTGGGTGCACTGACCCTTAAAAGGCGTCACTGTAAAAGAGCTCTGCAGCTCTTCTCATGACTGATTTATGTTCTCATGGCTCCAAACACGTTCAGAGCTCTCGACCTTCTAATTGCATCAGACAAAGGACTTGTCTCTGTACTTGTCTTGTTAGATCTTAGTGCTGCATTCGATACTATTAACCATCACATTCTATTACAGAGATTAGAACATTTAATTGGTATTAAAGGCAGCGCACTAAGCTGGTTTAAGTCCTATTGATCAGATCGATATCAGTTTGTACATGTTAACAATGAATCCTCTATGCACACCAAAGTTAGTCAAAGAGTTCCACAAGGTTCTGTGCTTGGACCAATTCTATTCACCTTATATATGCTTCCTTTAGGCAACATTATTAGGAAGCACTCCATAAATTTTCATTGTTATGNCTCTTAGACCCCGTCCCAACTAGGCTGCTTAAAGAAGTTTTACCCTTAGTTAGCACTTCTTTACTAGATATGATTAATCTGTCCTTGTTAAAAGGTTATGTGCCACAGTCCTTTAAAGTAGCTGTAATTAAACCTCTTCTTAAAAAGCCCACTCTTGATCCAGGGGATTTATCAAACTATAGACCTATATCTAACCCTCCCTTTCTCTCTAAGATCCTTGAGAAAGCCGTCGCCAATCAGTTGTGTGACTTTCTACACAACAATAAGTTATTTGAGGATTTTCAGTCAGGATTTAGAGCGCATCATAGCACAGAGACAGCACTTACAAACGACCTTCTAATTGCATCAGATAAAGGACTTGTCTCTGTACTTGTCTTGTTAGATCTTAGTGCTGCACTCGATACTATTAACCATCACATTCTATTACAGAGATTAGAACATTTAATTGGTATTAAAGGCACCGCACTAAGCTGG
>LKNJ01002377.1:0-63395 GCA_002120245.1 Maccullochella peelii | reverse complement strand
GGATGTCATTAAAGCACCTGTAGGTGTAATGTGTAGGTGGCCCAATACTTTTGCCCATATAGTGTATGAAGCAAAGTCATACCGGACTGTGATAGATTAATTCAGATGGACTTATAGACGTGGAACTGCTTTAGTTTTGACATGCTCATCTGCTGTCAGTGTTGCTCTTCAGGAGCTTGATTAATGAGGAGTAGGTTCAGTAAATCTATCAGATATAACAGAACTGTGGGAGCTTGATCTCCACTGTCCAGTGTTAAGATGATCACTATAACTCATGTGTACTTGTGATACATTTTATGTGTAAGACATAACATGCATTTGAATTGCTTTAGTGGTAATGTTTTATGTTAATGAATTTTGTTACATAGAAAACACAAATCAAGTATGTTTGGTTTGTAAAGGAAGGTTGATGGCAGATAAAGAAGCTATGGAAATAAATTAACCTTTAGTGGTGTGTTTCAATTTCACACATAACATCTTGTTTGTATCTTAAGCATTTTACAGTTTAACTGTGTAGCCTTACATAAACAGATGGATTACAAAAGAAAACCCTGAACAACTGAGGGAGAAAGATAACATGCAGGTGCCTCCATACAGGTGTACTGCACTGTACAGTTAACATCCAATCATGCTTTGTGAAAAAATACTGGGCATGTGCATTGAAGCTGTTCTGTTAACTTTATTTTTGTTCACTTGTTTCATTTGTTGCTCATTTGTGCATAATTCATGCTGTTTTTGTATTATATATTATTTTATAACAGGAAAATACCAAACCACTGAGGACAAGTTAGTAGCTCCTAAAACCTCTAAGCAGGTTTGGTTAAAACTCATGTCACCACAGTTGACAGGGATAACAAATGGGATTTCTTTATTAGATGTTTATAATATTAAACACTTCAATTAGACTAATACGCTTTACAACTTACTCAAACTTTAATGACAATTGACTCTTAACTAGAAGGTATCAGGGTTTCTGCAGTGTTCAAATATGACTATATGAAGACCTTGATACCATGTAGAATGCCATTAGATACGTCTTTCAGTCATACCAGTCAAAAAAATGACAAAACCAAGAGAATATATTAGACATGTACAGTATGTGGTTGGATTTAAGTTACGAGATAAAACTTAGTTTGTTGCTCAAATGGACACTTGCCCATGATGAGTCAACACAAACTCCACACAAGGATTTAAAAGCCTCCTCTGTACACAAAACAACTTTGCTTATGTTTATAGGCACCTAGACACCAACAGCCAGTAACCAGATAACCAAAAAAAAAAAAAAAAGTTACTTCAGATAAAGTTTACAGCAGGCAATTTTAAGACGTCAGTGTATTCTAAAAGCCTTTGAGAGAACTGAATTCAGTGCTTTTTAAGACCAAGACCTTCTGAAAGCTTTGATTTGACTTCCTTTTCTTCACTTACTAGGATTTTTTAAAATTTAGCACAACTGTCAAACCTCTTTGCCTCAGATAGTAAATTCTCACATTTTAGTCAAAAAATAAGTTAGAGTGAAAAATGTACTTTTAAGATAGATTAAGCTAGTTTTCACATTCTTAAAGATATTAAGATGCTGCTGCCGCCCCCCCCCCCCATTTACTTTAACACCAAAAAAACCCAAACACCTCACATAATTCAGTTGAACTTTATTTATATAGCCATTTTTTACATTTAGAGCAGGTCTAGACTGTACCCTTTATTTACAGACCCAACAACTCCCACCATGAGCAAGCACTAGGTGACAGTGGCAAGGAAAAACTCCCATCAACAGGCAGAAACCTCGAGCAGAACCAGGTTCTGGGTGGGTGGTCATCTGCCTCGACCAGTTGGGTTGGGTTGGGTTGAGAGAGAAAGACAGTAGTACATTAGAAGTTCCACATAGAGATATGAAAATAGCAATACTAATATACCTCAAATAATAACCCTCAAAGTTTGTGCAGTTATGCTTCATGTATTAACTGACATGTGGAATTGTACATGCTAGGTCAACATTTCTACTTTGAACCAACCAGGACCTTTAGGCCCAAGATACCAGTGACAAAATGGGACTGACAACTTATGTCCATTTGCCTTCATCCTCTGCTTACCAAGTTTTGGGTTTTTTTGTTTAGTTTAATTTAAAAAAAAAAAAAAGTGGATAAATGAGAATTCTTCAATTTACCCATACAGCATACTAAAAAAAGCAGGACACCGCAGGGAATTGAACCCCGTTCCCGACAAAGTCAGGAGTGCCACCACCGGAGTCTTTTGCTTTTTGTTGCTGTAGTTAAGGGCAAAAGCAAAACATGGAGGAACAAAACTTAAAGTTTGTTCCTCCAGGAAAAGAAAACCCTAAACACCTGGCTGCTATATTATCCTGTCACCACATGTGGATTTCTCTTGGTCACGAGGCTGAAACTAGAAGACAGACAACGGTTTCCCCAATTCCCAGCATTCCCACAACGACACAGTATTGGTGTGACTGATTCCACAATATCCTTTTATCCATAACAAAGCCACGATAGACCAGCATCCCTGGTGATACTCAAAGCCGTTTTCCCTTTGCAATTCGGCAGGACTCGCGGGTCAAACAGACTGAAGGCTTAGTTTACAGCTGTAATGGAAAGAAGACAGACAATTTAAGCCTCCCCACCCCACCCCCACATAAAGCCCACACTCATACCAATGACAAATGTCAATACGGTTATCGTTTACCACGACTGGTGTAGCAGCATTTACCACAGCTATTCTTCCGCAGTGATGCGCAATTCTTCAAAGTATTAAAGATTGTACCCTAGAGGCTGGCTGTACCAAGTCCTCCCATGACTCCCTGCAGGTTTAAGTCGCCTGGCTCAGTATCAAGTTAAGCTGAACGAGAAATCTGAAAAGGAGAGAGAAGAGTGTTGCCCCCCTCCCCACCACCAAAGACCCAACCAACTACTGCAATGTTTGACAACGACTTCATGAACATTATGTTGTGTATTACGAATAAAATGTTATGCAGAGCTGATGTGCATGCAACATATCGTTACACATTAAAGCCATGGTATGTTAAAGGAAAAAAATAAATCAAGGGAACCGAAACCACTTAACTTGCACCCATGAGACTGACGTGATGCAGTATTAGAGACAAGCTTGCAGCTCTTGATCTTAATGTGACTGGATTCTCAGTGTTCCATCACAGGTTAGGCCATCCCAGATGACAAATTAAGATAATTTTGGAAATTTGACCTGAGAAACCAAAAGGGAAAAGAAAGAGGCACACACAAAACAGAGAGCGGGCTTCTGCGAAGGACGTCGGGGGTTCAGATTTAAGCTCAAGCGCACAAGGGGTTGGTACTTCATTCAGGGGCCACACTCAGTCGCTGACAGCTTCCACAGATGGCTTTGCATTCAGGGGCAGGCGAGATCGGAGCGGACAGACGAGCATGATCTGAAACAAAGAGTGATCTACACAACACACCCACCACACAATACTCAAAGATTTGGGTTCTACTCATCTTATGGTTTAAGATGCAAAGCAATAGGGCCCCGTGGCCAAAGAGGAATATGCTAGTAAAGCATTGTTGTTACTGATGATTTGAGGTTAACATAAAGCCAGTTCCAAGATGTCATTTTGTCAACTACAACATTGCAGAAGTTTATTTTGACAAGTTAAGCCAACATCTTACTACATGCTCCAGGTTAGAGGACTTCACTCGTGCTTGAACCAGTCTTGCACTCTGACTTCTGTGAAGAAAAGTGAAGGGATACGCCCAACCAAAACCAAGGCACAATATAAAACTAAAGCAACACATTTGCGCTGCATTTCAGACCAAATTAAAGCTGCGCCATGCACAGCTTTCCTCAGCTACTCCAATTTTGAGAGCATCGCACAGTTGCGCAATTGTGATCAATTTCATGAGACCAACCTGCCACTTGCACAGTTGCGCGAGGGCTAGCAGCCGAGGGCTAATTGTCCCAATCTACATATATATATATAAAAACAACCTGACTCCACTTGTTCAAACTGCGTGTTGGTTGATTTCAAAGGGCAGGATGATTCCTGTGTTGTCCTAGGTAGACTGCATTCTTCCTTTGGCCTGTTCTGAAAGATCAAAGAGGCAGACAAGAAACACCCCCNNNCCCCCCCCCCCCTCACAGTATCGTAGAACTGACTGTTGTTATCCTTACCCAAATGCTTTACTGCAGATAACGTCAGAGTTAATGAAGGTCCATCAAATCTTCCCGTTATCACAAGACTCTTGTTAAGAAAGCACAGCGGTGCTATTTCTACAGTCAAGAATAGCAAGTTGCTTTCATTTCAAGAACAATGAGGGCAGTTGAGCCCATTCAAGATAAATGACCCCTCTAGGGTTGAGAAATTTCTGCTTTCCAACATCAATATTTGATGGATTCAACTTATCTGCCTTCAATTTCCACTTTGAAAAGGATGTCATTCGAGCCCAGGTCACATCCGTACTCTACAAAGCTCCAAGCTTTAACCTGAAAAAGCACAAGAAAAGCTCCCCCACACAAGCCCCCAAAAAGAACAAATGCATACCAAAACTGTATTCAAATCACAACAAGCTATGCATTTATTATGCAGTAAGAAAATCCTTTACAGATAGTTCACTCATTGTATTATCAATACAAGGCATAGTAACTAATTGCAAAGGAATTGCAATGAAGGCAATTAGCCAGACAATGAATGTTAAGAGAAATGTGACATTTAGTGACCTTACGTGATGCTCGACGCGCAAGGAAACTTGTACATACAATGAGTTAGGAGAGTTCCTGATGGTCTCGGGTATTGGAAAGCGCACAGGACACAGCACACTGAAAAATGCAAAGGAAAAAGCCTCTCCCCACAATACCCCATCCAAAGAAGCAGTACAGAACTACTTGGACAACTGTATGACTATGAATACAATTCAAAAGATTGAATCCATTTTCCAGAAGAAGCATTTAAATACCGCAAGCCTGAATGCAGGGGAATCCTTCCTTACGAACTGTAGACGAGGACTTTTGAAATGTGGGCCATATAACTTAATCTGCAAAAGTCAAATACACAACTCCCAAACCCACAAAGCAACTTTAAGCCTGTACAGCATTACAATGACTTCTAGTAAAGAGACTTGTTACCACACTCCCTGGGAAAACCGAACTTCTTGCTACATCAGGAGACTACTTTTGAGGTTGCTATCCTGCGAAGCAAAGTGTCCACTTGAATCTTGTTGGGTGCACCTGGATGTTTCCTATTGAAGCCGTTTTGCGTTGGGTAACATGGAGCTGTGAAGTCTAGGAAGAGACTGATTAACGCCCCACAACCCACCCTCCCATTACCCAAAATGTGCATGAAACCCCATTTACAGCACGTTCCAAATGGTATAGAATGAACAAAAAAAAAAAATAAAAAACCAAAACACTAATGGATTTATTGAACAATACCAAATACCTTCCTACATCTCTTTAAACCGCAGCGGATGAACATGTTTCCGATCCATAGCACTATAGTAAATAAGATGAGCTCAGCTTGTACCGAGCAGCTAGCACAGGGGGGTTCTTTCGATGATCAGCTTTAGGGGGCTGTGCCTGTGAAAAGAAGAACTCGAAACACGTTTTAAATAACCCCGCCCCCCTTAACCCAAAAACCTTTACTAGCCAGGATTAAATACCAATTCAATACAATTCTTTTGATTGCAAAAAAGACTGTATACTAAACAGGATAGGCAATGATGAGTTAATGTACAGGATAGTTACACCCACATGTACATTTCATGCATTAACTCACTGCTCAGGTTAAGAGGTAGATGTAGCTGATCTGTACCACTGAGGGGCAGCTGAAGCGCTGAAGGGTTGCTGTATACACACATCAAATCGGCTGCACAGGAGACCATCCACTCTCACACTCGAACGCTGAAAACTTCTTTGGGGAAGACCTAGCGAACAACAAAAGGACCGCCTCTCCCTCCGGCTGGGTGAACTACTTCTGATTGCAGGGGGTAGAGAAGTCCGATAAGATGTTCCTCTCGCCAGCACACTACCAAGGCATTCACCACAGCAGACACCACCACACTCATGTCAGCGCACAACAGGAGGGGTGACCAAGGTACAAAACGATTTACACGGCTTGCCTGAAAAGAGGAAGAGAAAGCTGTGCGAGAAATTGTGTTCTATAACAGTTTCTAAGAAGTAGTGTGAAAGATAAACACCTGAGAATGTTAGAGAGATACCTCTACCCAATATACAAACCAATGCCTTGCTTTTAAACTTGTGAAGCTAGAAGACATTTGTGCGCCCTGTCCCACCCTCTCATCACTGGCTGGCTTGCACTGGAACTGCTTCAGCGATGGCCACTCTGTGCCGCTACCCTGCCCTGCGCCTCTGGCTCCCTCTGGCGTACACTCGCAGCTGCGGCTTCCTGCGCTCTTGGGCCCCCTCTGCTTTTCCCTCCATGCCCTCTGGTCCTGTCCTGCCCGGAACCACTGGTCCTCCCATGCCCTCTGGTCCTGTCCTGCCTCGCTCCAGTCTGGTGCTCCCCGTGTCCCACGGCCTTGCTCCACGCTGGTCCTGTGATCTTCCTCAAATATCTAAGTCCATTCTTCCTCACAATAACTAAGTCCATTCCTCCCGATAACTCAGTCCATTTCCCCCCATAAAAAACAAACAAAAATTAAAAAAAAAAAAAAAAATATCTTCTGTCTTCTATAAGAATTGTTTTTTTTTGTTAAAGTTGATAACTGAAAACAAAGTCCATATAGAATCATCTGAGCCTGTGGATCCTAAAGCTAAACCTTATTACTAAAGCTCTGTAATAAGGTTCGACTCCTTACAATCTGCTTTCAAACTGTTTTCTTCTGTGGTCACAGAAAATACTATAATTTTCAAACATTACCACTAAGACAAACTCGTGATGACTGAACCACTGGAGTGCAACAACCAACAAGTGCCCAAACAATGGCATAGACTGAGGCCAGGGCCTCATTCGCGATTTTTTTTTTTTAAATTTAATCTTTCCTTTGTTGAAAAGTAACCCGATTCTATTAAATTGGTTTAACTGACTTTAATTAATTACGTCCTCTCCGACTTCGTCTGAGACTGGTGCTTCTGTCCTTAAAGTTATTAACTGATATTCGATATAATCGAGCATTTATTTAAATAACACCATAGCTCGGATGTATCTCACACACTACTGGTAGCCCAACTGTTCTCTGGAAGAATAGTCGCTTGTTGATTAGTCTGCTCTTTATTGATATGTTAACATTAGGACCTTTCTATTCTGAGAGTTGCTTTATGACCACGTCAGTTGACTGATCTTAACCCTCGCCAACGTCTCACTTCACTGCCTTGTTAATTTCAACAGCGCAACATTTGACAGCCATTGTGTAAATTTTTTTTCCTCAAACCATCAGTTAATCAAGGCTAAAAAAATAATATACTTGCGGTCACTAGGTGTAGCTTCGTGGACATTGCTAGCCTAACGGCCGGTAAATTCCTGACCGCTCCCTTCCCATCCCTGTCTAGTTACGTCACGGGTTATTCAAATCAACCAATAGCAAACATGTACAGACTGCTACGTCACTGCTCCCATCTTGGGCAAACTACCGTTACGAACATGAAAAACACCAACTTGGATTTGAGTCTTTAAAAAAAAAAAAAAATAATAATAATCAAACAGGTATGTTGATACTTGATCAGGTTATTTTAACTGTTAGGCTAACAAAACAAACGTTTAAGGATAACGTTCTGACAAGGCTGGCATTAACATGAGGCTATATTTGGTTCGCTTAGCCTACCATTAGCTCGACAGCCAAATAGTTTCGACAAAATAATAAACTTCGCTTACGGGATCAAGGCTAATTTACACTGACATTTGACGGCTGAAACTTATTAAACAAAAAGCTTGATGGTAAAAAAAACAAGACGGTAACGTTAAGTTACAATGCGTATCTTCATATTGACGCCATTTGCGTTCGTGACTAAGTTAAGCTACGGCTCATTGACTGATCAAAACATACTAAATTCAAACACTTTCCAAATATCAAGCTAGTTAGAGCAAGTTTACACATCTTCATTCCTAACGGTCGAATCTCGAAGAAAGAAAGGGAAAAACAAAATCAGTTTAACCTGCGACGCCCGATACCACGACGAAATCGCTTCAATGCAGTCTGCGTTACAATGGCGTCACTAGCGCTATATATACTGTTGTATGTACTGGTGATTCGTCTACGACACGAGGAGGTATTCATCCGATAAAAAAGTAGTCCCACGTTCACACAAAAAATGCTTATTACAGCTTTAGAATCCAGTTCAGAAACAGAACAGAAAGTTACTAAATCAACCAATGTGGGAAAATAAATGACAAATAGGCCACTCTTGAACACAGTACTAATAAACGAAGAAGTGCTCCTATTATAACTGGCTCAGCCAAGACAATGAACGAGTAAAGTGTTATTGTTTTAATATGAACAGTTAAATTCACTATTTGGAAATATATGAAAACACAAAAGTACATTACAGTACAGTGAAAAAGACACATTTGGACACAATGATAACTATCAGTCAAAACAGCTGACGTCCCAGTTGCGCGGATTAATCTTTACTTGTGTGTAACACGGTCCGACAAACCGGATCAAACTAGAGTATGGTTGAATTGCCGGATCTACTTCCCCTTTACCGCAATGATATGCTGTTTGTGATTGACGAACAATAGAAAACAGCCAACTCATCTTGTTTAACTTGGATGGCCTATGTTCAATAACGTGTTTTTTCTTTTTGGTAGAATGCTTAGTGGTTGCCGTAAAAGCTGCTGGTGCTTGCAGTACTTTTTCATCGAATGTATCATGTAGTATAATGTAGTTATAGACCCTTCATAATGTCAGTCTAAGTTTTAATGTCCAATTCAATCTGAACTGCAATGCTACATTACAGTGTTTGTGTTAGCTGAAGAGTGTACGTGATAAAACTAGAAATATCCAGAAACATCCAGTGCCATAAAGTGGGTTGCTGTGACAGGGTGGAAAATTACCAGTAGGCCAAACGGGAGTTCATTTTGTTCACCAGCAGAGGGTGCATGGTGCAGTAAAAATAGGCTACATGCCATTTGTCACGTCTGTCCCAATACATGAAAACTCACTATTCCTCTTGCTGAACTGGTTTTCAGCATTGATTACAGTACCCTGGACAAGTCTGGGCAACCTCCCTTATGTAACTATTCTCATGATAGCTCTATGCCATTGATCACCAACAGCCTGTGGATGAGTATGCATGAGTTTCAGCCCCTCCCAACCTCAGTGAATTGATTTTTTTTATGGTTGTTAGACAGGATATAGTCACATAGTGCCACACACACATTAGAAAAAGAGGCTTCTTTCATGTGATAACCACACCATACCCAGGCCTTTCATGTCAAGACCTTTGTGTGATACTTGCTAATCAATGAAGGAGTTGTTCCTCATTTGCATTGAGTGACTCAGGGATTGTGTGAAGTGTATTCAATAGTGGATTGTGAAGTTTCTGGAAATAGAGATGACAGCTGTATCAGAGGTGGAGTTGTGACATTTGAAATAAAGCACACCATAAACCTGGAAAATCAATTGGGAAACTGTTTATTAATGAAATAACCTGACAAAGAAGAATGTTTTGGTTAACCCAGCAAATTAAGTACCTGAGAAATAAAAGCACTTTATCACATTGATGCAAAATCTTTAAAAAATCTTGCTTATTTATTTGCAACATTGCCAACAATGATTTAATACAACCAGAGACACTAAAGGGACAGTTGCCACAATAAAAATTGTATGA
Organism: Maccullochella peelii; assembly: GCA_002120245.1. NCBI lineage: Eukaryota > Metazoa > Chordata > Actinopteri > Centrarchiformes > Percichthyidae > Maccullochella > Maccullochella peelii. The sequence goes on along the minus strand of LKNJ01002377.1, from coordinate 53,630 downwards.
CATAATCTCTGATTACAAAAGACAAATTTATATTGTCCCATGGTATATAATGTCATATCGCCCACCCCTCATAAATGTAATTATGTAGGCCTCAGCCAGATGGTAGCAGGAAACTTCTCAAAATCAATGGGGCAGCCGTGGGCAGTTCAATAGATGTGGTTGGTGCGCCTATCTGCTTTTTGTATATTAATAACAACAGTGGAAAACATAGTAAACAAAAAATGTCACACAAGATAGGATATATACATGAAGTTGAAGCATGAGGCAGCACAAACATCTGGGCAAACCCCACTTCTGCAAGTTATATCAGTGGGTTAAATTAACCCTGGTATAGATCCTGTCCCACAGGGCTCGGTTCGATTGTCTCCTGTACGAGGACAAAGGTCTTGCTCTTTCAGCTGGTTCAATGAGCCCCCAGCTGTTACATCAGATGTGATGCAAAATCAAGCCACCATCCAGGAATTCATACATTCCTGCTCACGAGCCGTGATTGCATTATTCTGCAGCCAGCCGCTGACGGAGACAAACTTATTCATGTAGGTAGAAACAATCCAACAACTGGATACTTTGCTGAAACACTTGGAGATTCATCTCCTGTAGAGACTTTTGTGAGCAAACATTTTGAGGGCTGAACCCCTAATTAACTAGAATATAATTTATTTTTCAGATATCCTCGCCACATGCTGCACCTACTTTTTTGGTCGGAAACAGCAGCAGATTATTGCCTGGTCTGATAATCTCTACAGCTGACGCCGACAGACAAGTTGTAGTCATTTATAGAGAAAAAGATTGTTAGAGAAAAAACTAGAGCTGCAGAGCAGAGGAAACAGCTGAGTACCAACATGGATCGCCATCAGTGCCCCTTGTATAGTCAACCCAACCAGGACAGCATCCACAGCCTACAACCAGGGAAGACACAGGTGATGGAGAAGTTTTTTAAGCCTGTTCACAGCCCCTCTGGCCTGGACGATATCAAGCCGCGGAAGCACCACCACCATCATCCCCTTCACCATCATCAAGACCCTCAGTCACGCAGGTTGGATGGTTTATTCCAGTATGCCAGATTTGTATTCATGTCTAATGGAAGAAGAAGTGTTAAGAAATAAAAGGCACATAGATCTTGAAATTTTCCTTTATAGAGTAAAAGCTACATATGAAGGCATTTGCATTTTGAAATCAAATATACCAATTCTGGCAATAGTTCAGTTTGCACTATCACTATACAATATATGTTATGTATGTGCACATTTAATACTGATTGGTGCAGAAGGATCATTAAAGTTGCTCATATTTCAGTGTCCTTGTGTTGTAGGTACACAATGTTTGATGGCACAGATAGAAATACAGATGAAAGCCATGGCCACCACCGTCACCATCAACACGGTCACTATCTCCATGACAGCCCTCATCACGATGCCCACCATCGTCATCAAACACAGCAGTTTCATCACAGCGAAGAGGATGAGATACTTTACAACCACGAAACACATGTAACTCTCTCCAGGGCCTCTTCCTCTTCCCTCTCTTCCTCCTCTTCCTCCTCCTCTTTCTCCTCCTGGCACACAGAGGCGAGTGCAAATGATCCCTTCTCTCTTCGTCATGCTGAGCAGCCACAGCATTCCCTGTCCTGCTCCAACATCACAGACGTGCACAGAGGTTTCAGGGAAGACGGCAGCAGTGAGCCCATTGTCTTTGCCATCAAACATGACAAAAACGGCAGTGTTCGTAGTGAGTTACATGGGAGCTCACAAAAGAGGGGAAAGCATGGTTTTTCTACTCTTGACCGAGGTCACAGCAGAAGTGATGAAGGCCTTATGCAGGGTAATGAAAGTGATCTTGGAGGAGAACAATCCAGAGAACTGCACATAAACTATAGACCTCTGTATAAGACAGCTAGTTTGAACCGAAGCCTGGCTTTCAGTAAGGAGGACATTCTGTTAGGGGTCTCCAGGGGCCCCAAGCGAGCAGTGTCCTCCATCCAGCTACCCGGCAAAGGCATCCTCAAAAACAAGGAGCCTCATACTGACATTCGTAAAGCTAAGTCAATGGATGTGCTGTCCCCAAGAGTTTTCAAAGGACAAGATCCCAGTGGACAGAAGGGGAAAGGGATCACTCAAGTCGAGATAGAGCAAGCCAGGACAAATTTTGTGCAGGGAAAGTTGCAATTCTCAGCCTTTCTAGATGAGATTACAAAACAGGTTATAAGTCCCTCGGCTCTTACCATCTTGGGTGTTGGCCCAGTCAAGCCTCAGCTCCCACCCAAGAAGCACAGAGAGTGCTCAGGGGAGGAGAGTGAGCAGCATCCGAAACAGCACAGCAGACAGGAGAAAGCAGCTCACAGCAGCTCTCGGAAACACTCAGACTGCTCCAATCCTGACAAACTGAACTCATATGCAGCTAAGAACCACCACGGTAGCCCCCCACCTCATCACTTCCCCCGCTCTCCCAGCCAAAATACTCACCATGGAAGCAGCCTTAAAAATAGGAGGCCGTCACCCACTGGGAGCTCTCTGTCAGGGGACAAATATGGTAGATGTGGCCCTCAGCTCACAGATGGCACCAGCACTAGCCCTGAACCCAGCCAGCCCAAACAACGCCACCACCGCAAACAGCAGCCCACCGCCTCCCAGAGTCAACATACACAGCCCTTCCCTCAGCACCAGCCTCAACAGGCGTACCCTGGCCTTGGGCACAGAATGCCCGCCAGCTCCCCTCCATCCTCAGCCCAGGTTGTAGGGCCAGGCCTCGGATCTGAGTCTTCATCCACAAAATCGGATTCACCCAGGGCCAGAGACACAGCCTCCACAGCTACCAGTCACAGCTCCGAGCAGAGTGGTCGACACCATCCACAGCATGTGGGGCACTCTAAACAACGCTGGGTGAGTTTACTTTAATAGTATTTTTGCTCTTTTTAATAAGGTACAATAATATGAGACAGGAAAGACAGGAGTGAAGGGAGATTTCAGGCCTCACATTATGAATCTGAAAGTGAAATGTCACTAGTACAGTGCACACCTTATTTCAGTTTGGAAAAGTCAGGAACATGAATGAAAACATGTTTTGGTTGATAACATTATGGTTAAAATGTTTTTAGACATATGAATTGTGATTATTATAACGTTATTTAGTTGCATTCTTTAACAAATAAGCTTGTCTACTGACATTCGCCACCCTTAAGGGCAGAAATGATTTATAAAAATGTGTCTTGGTTGTTATTTCAAACTCTGCTGCAACATTTTTGTGTATAATGTATTTGGGTCTCACCATGAGTCAGACTCCTGAAAAAGAAATCTGAAGGCATAGCACTGTACTGAAGTGAAGGTATATCTGCGTAGAAAGAACAGGAGGAGCATAAATGGAGAGCTGCTGCTCCCTTGCAGAGGCAGTGTAGCTGAGTCACAGGCTGTGTGGGACGTGTCGGACACTACGCATTGCAAGCTGAGTCATTCTTCAGCAATGCAGCAGATGACAGTCCTGTACTTTTAGGGGAAACTCCCTTTGAAACTACCCAATTTATCAATTTTAAATGGTATAATTATTCAAGGCTCTGCCCTGAGCTACTCTATGTTCTGTGTTCTATGAATCAAATATGAGGGCAGAGAAAGTAACAATACACCTCTCACATCCACTGAGACAAACCTCTCACACTAGCTCACAGTAGCAGCAAGCACTAAGCAAAGTGTGAGAGTGAGTTGGTTGGATAAGAGCGTTGCTCACGTTGCTCTTATGTAAGAACCAGCTCAGGCTTACACTCTCATGTACTAATAAACACACACACAACATTACATAACATTGCCTTTTTCCATGTGGCCGCTGTGTTGGATTTGCTCTCACTGAATTTGTCTTGACAAGTTAAGGTTTGGTGAATTCACACATACACACACATATATACAAAATCACACACATATACAAAGGGGAAAAATCCCAGCTACAGTTTAGCTTCACAAAACTAATCCATTAGAGTCCATTTCAGGCCAGCGATCTGCCATAATTCAATAGTTTATTCAATCTGTCATGTCCTCAGTAATGGACTGACGACTCATCCTGGGTGTATTCTGTCTTTTACACAATGCATGCTGGGCCAGGCTCCAGCTTCCAGCAACCCTAAATAATAATAAGTATGTATAGAAACTATATGGATGGAAGGATGGATGTGATGTAAACACCCTCAAATAAAAGCTGAATGTCATTGTTTCATTTTCAATTCGATGTGCTGGAGTACAGTACCAAAACAAGACCAAATACTTATGGATTGCACTGTATGAAAAATGACTACGCTAGTATTATATCCTAAATTACATGATGTCTTATTCATGTTTCTCTTGTCCTTCTTTTATTCTTTTTCTAGGACACACTGTGTGATGCTGACCATCTCCAGTAAGTGCCTAATAATTTCTCTCTGTGTCATTCTGCGCTCTCTCTGTCTACCTTGTGATGGGTCAGTGGTTATTGATCATACTAATGAGTATCCTCTCTCTCTCCACTCCTGTTTTAACAGAAGGAGGTGTAGTTATGGAACTCATTTATATAACCATCTCTATGTCGTTAGTCATAAGAATATTTGACAGAGAAAGGTAGGACAAAATAACATAAGCACCAAATGAAAACCCTCCTGTAATACATAATGCACATGTCCATTGATGCAGTCTTTCCAGACTATTTCTCTAATATAATTTTGCAGTTTTTCTAGCTGAAGGACCTGTAAAATGGGCACAGATAATTAGATCCGTTGTTTTTGTTATTTTGTTTTAAAAAATACATACATGCTGAAGTGCTGATTGCCACACCTCTGTAGCTCTATAGATGAAATAGTGCTAACTGGCATACAGCCTATGGCAGCCATCTTTGTAGTTTGAGAGTCAAAGCCCTTTTCATGAGGTATTTATATCATTTTGCCTAAACCTAATGTGTAGTAATGAAGTTTGATATCAACATGACATAAAATGTGGCACCAAGAAAAGTTGGATCTTAAAATGGATTTTTAAACATTTGTTTGACCATGCATAATGAATAGATTCACAAAATGGAGGCATATGAGAGAAGGCCTCACCTTGAATGGTTCTTGAGGTCATTACTGCCAAATGACAAATGGATCTTGATTTCATACCTACTGTATATTTACGTAATATATTAAAACAGCAAACATTTGAAAATATTGGTCTGGATCCAAGAAGGCAACACTTCTAAATAATCTCTAGGATGAGTATATTCTGTGACGAAACTCCATCTCCCATCACTCCTCTGTGTTCAGGGCGCTGCAGGAGGAGAATGCAGATCTTCACCAGAACTTATTGCAGACTGTGGTTTGCATCGAGAGCCTGGAGGCGGAGTTGCAGAGGACCAGGGACGAGCTCAGCCATGTCAAGGAGAATTATAAAAGGTTTGGGATCATAAACAAAGCAAAATTCAACATGCATGATGGATTAACTTTGTTTACATTCCTATGACTTGTATGCACAAGTAAACATTGAAGATTACATGGGACACGGAAACATGTAGTATAGATTATTACATGAAGGACAACATGAGTTATGAATTATTTGACATGCGCACACATATTGACTCCAGAATCAATAGTCAACCTATGGCTTTACATAACAGTTTCTATAGATAAATTGATCCATGGAACATACTAGATAAAAGCCACACATTCTCCACTGTGCACTTCTGTGGGTGTTTTGGTTCTGCAGTGACCCATTTCCCCCTGGTCAACAGAGACAGGGGGACTCAAGGCATCTGTCCTGTTCCTTCACTCTCACCAGTGAGAGTCTTGCTGTGACCTGAGCCCTGTCAAGCCTGTATTTATCACCAAACAACCGCTGCAGCCCACCAGGCACATACCACACATTCTTCAACAGACTGGAGCAACTGGGGTGAATGGTCACCTCACACTGGGCTCCAGTTTGGTGTCAGCTGTTACATATTCAGTAGGAGAGTTTGTGGCTGCCACCTGGCCTGACAAACAACTGTCTTTAACCCTAGATAAAATATAATAACATGGTGATAGAGTGGCATGTGTAGAAATAATACTAATAATAGGTCTTGTAGCATTGACGTTTTATGGTTGCCTTTTCTTCTTCTGTCTTCTATGTGTCTTATAGCCTTCTAGAGACCCACACTGGGACCAAGCAGGCCAATAACCTGCTGGGGGAACACCTGCATATAGCGGTGAGAAAACCTGCATGGAGTCAAGATAAGATTGGGGAAGCCACGGGCAGAATGATAAAAGAGGGATCTTGTCTCACTGCATTCACAAACCATGAGCTACTTTTATGTAAATGTCACCCTGTTGTATGTCTTGGTGTGTGTGTGTGTGTGTGTGCAGTCAGAAAGCCTGAGCAGTGAGAGGAAGTACCTACTAAACCTTGTGTCCCAGCTGAGCTCAGAGTTGGAGGATGCCCACAGGACCATGGCAGCCCTGGAGAACATCAATGTGAGCACAGTGCCACCTACTGGACATCTATGCACACTTCCACATACAATACAGTAGATGTCAACAGATAGCAAACATTTCACTACATATATTTATTGGGATGGGTCAGTCTTCTTTAATCCTTGGTTAGACGGGTCATTTCAATATTATGAAACCACATGACCCTGTGTCCCACTTTTCACGAACACAGGTATGTTTGCAATCTTACATGTGTTTAAGCCTGCTCCTCCTCTTATCTCAATTTGAGCCTTATTACACTCAAGTTAAATGATAGTAGCCACCATGAAATACATTTTTTGCGTACCCCGAACTCTCTACTAGTGTTTGTGAAAGCAAGCAAGAGATCCATTATAAAAAACTCAGAGATTTATAAAGTGATGTGTCTTTTTCTTCTTTTGCATGGATTGAATTCAGAGTTAATGTTCGTGTTTGGTATCCCAACCGCAGGTGTCATGCTTGATAAAGGAGTTATTGGAGAAGCACTTCGATTCAACTGAGGCCATACAGAAGTTTCTGACGACCTCTGCTCCAATCAGCCATTCTGCCACCTCTCCACAAGCATACGGCCAATCCCACGCTCCTAAAGTGGAAGAAGCAGCGCATGATTGGTTGACGAAATCAGAGCCAGGTCCTCAGAGGGTCACAGCCTTCATACCGTTTAAACAGGGGGTGTCGACAGCAGGAACCGAAGGCAGTCTCTCAGGCCAGCACGAGTCCAGCCACAGCCCACCTTTCTCTGTAGCTGACATCAGCACTGTTATATATAAGAAAATGGCTGCCAGTTATGCTGCCAGACCACAACCTCTCTATCCCCAACGCCAACAGCAGCTTCCCCTGGGCACTAACCACGCTGACACCCCTCCAAACCTCCAGCAGGCCCATGTGGGTGGTGACAGCTGGGGTGGGACGGGAGGGGTGAAGGTAACGCTTTTGGAGCAGGACGTTGTGGATGTGACCTCCATGTCAGCCCAGCAGATCCTGGATGAGTTCATGCAGCAGCTGCAGACTCATAAGGAGGTGGGTGGAGTAAAGGGCGGGCAGGAGTGGGCGGGAGGAGAAGAACAAACAGGCAAAGTGGCAGATTGAAAATGTCAACATGGCCGGATCAATGTATATTCTCACCTTATTGCACTGAAATATGTATTCGTTCATATATGTCGCATGCAAACATTATATCCCCAAAATAGCATTTCTGCTGAAGCTGAGACAATCAGATTTTTGGCTTGTATATGATGTACTTTAAAGTGCTCAGAGGAGTGTGTGAAACAGAATTCATTGAAGAAACAAAGGAAATTCTTTGCATGATGTTGAAACATAAAAATTGTCAAAATTGGAAGTGCAAGAGTTTCACACACACAAAAAAGAACAGTATTGGGAAAGCAATTTACACTCGAAGAAAAAAACATGTTTAATCATGCAGTGAATGCATGAAAAAATTAGCAACAGACCAATTAAATGCCAAAACATTTTAAAGAAATTTGAACATGCAGTAATAGAGAAGATAAATATAATTATAACAAACTATTTCCAAGTATGCTTTATAAATATATTTCCTTTTAAGTGGTAATTTTAACAATTTGTCATGTCTATTGCCTTACCCCGTTACCCTGTAATTTACTAAATTAGTAGAGAGCATGTAAAATGTCATCTGCATACAAAGTCTCCATTTTCCCTGTTGACTGAGGATCAAAATGGCCTCTGTGCTTAGAAAGGTGAAGAGACGAAATGACAAGAAAACATCCAGTACTGTCCGTCAATAGACATCAAGTTGATGTGAAAAATCACCTTTAAAAAAAGCCTTTTGAAGAAATATACATGATTTGTTTTTTGATAGAAGCAGCTCTTTGTTTCAGTTGTGAGCTCATCAGCTAAGGTTAATGCTTTAGACATGTTACAATGAAAGACAAGGTTTTAGAAAGAAGGACACATCAATGGCTTCTGTTAATGGTGTACTTAAGAATAACAGGTCTGGGGTAAACAAACAGTATTATTCAACAATTGTAGGCTTTTATCAGCTTTTTTAAATTTGATTTTATGTGAGATGGCTGTGATATCAATTGATATAATTCAATAAATGACTGTTGAATGACAAAGACTGATATAGCTACCTGAATAATGACATTAACAACTCTTTCAAGCACAGTGCTGAGAGTCCCACTTATGTCTTGAAGCAACACATCTGCTTTCACACACTTATGTGAGTTCATAAAAGCCCTCTACAACAACAACCTGATGTACCATAATTTCGGAATATTTTATTTCTACTTATATTACTAATAACTCAACTGGGCAGAAATACCTCTGTTTTTACACAACAGACATAATCTCATTTGTGTGTCCTTGCCATTGTTCATTTCTAATTTCTAATATGTATACTGTGTATTTGTGAAGAACAACTCTTAAACTGTAGGAACAGATACAGAAAAACTGCTCTTAAACTGATTTACTGATTGATGTGAAATATAATTTTAAGTTAGTAGAAAATACAAAATGTATTAGTGTACATGCAGATATTTGTGTAAATATGTATTGACTCTGTGTATGTGTATATTTAATGCATAAGATGTGGTGGCCTTTCCTTTTTGAAATATAAAGGGGTAGATGTTTTAAACTTCTGTAATAGGCTCAACAAAAATGTGCAGTTAAGAGACACGAAGTTGTAATTATGAGAAAGTATTGTGTCAGTATAGACTGGATAGAGTGTAGCAGCAACATATTAATGTTATTTTAATGTCTATAGCCCCCACCTCTCATCAGTGTACACTTTACCCTCTGAATTATGCAACTGTGAATACTGCTAGTCAATTCAACATGTAACTGTGTCATTACAGCTGTTCTACCAATAAAAAAAAAATCTTAAGTTAATGCAACATCTCAGATTACAGATGTCTCTTCATTATTCATGATTCTCTTTCTTCTTGTCAACTTCAAACATCATAAGGAATAATCTCTCTCTCTCATAGAGACAGCTTTGCTGTTCTTAGACCCTTAACATTTAATATTAACTGTACAAAACATGTAATATTTGTCCTTAATTTGGTGCAAGAAAGAAATGTTGGGATCTCCAAAATCCCCAAGAATCTTTTCCCTGACAGCCTTGAATATCCATTTAGTTTTAATTGTTAAGACCAACATTTCCATCTCTGCCACTAGAGGGCTTAACACGTTTGCCCATTGTGCCAATATGAGCAAATCTCTCAATCAGTCTCACTATTTAAAGACTTCACTGGAAATGTGATTAATGGCACATTAACTGAGCTTTTAATTGACAATTAATAGATATGAGGTGAGAGTTTGATTTAGTTTTCTGTTTGGAGAGCTGGTAACACAAGACTGGCTTCAACCTAACTATAGCTCAGACTCAAGCTGTCATAAATACTTATATTAACAGTTTAATCCAGTTGATCCAGCCCCACCAACCTCCCCCTGTTGTGCTGTATTCATAATCCCACACAAGCATAACTCTTCTCTCCAGTGTCTTACTTTCACTTTACATGACCTAGCCTCTGCCTAACCATCCTCCACACAATCCCTGAGATCATTGTGGGGGCAATATTCACTTAATTTGAGTCAATTAATTAATCAGGGGATATGTGGATATATACTCCATTTCCAAACAAAGGTGGAGATACCTTAATTTCCCCTTTTGTCATTTATTTATACAGACATATACAGTTGTGTCACTGTAATGTCGCATCATAAATACTGTAAGTTTTTCAGCTTTGGATGCAATTTGGTTAAAGCCAGTACTGTGACTAGTAAGTTAGGGGAAGGAGTTCATTAAAGGTAATATCTGCAGCAGTGGAAAATATCTAAGAACATTAAGTCAAGAACTGTACTTAAATGCAATTTTTTAGGCACTTACAGTAAAACACAAGTGCTTACTACATAGTATTTCCATTCTATGCTACATACTTCTACTCCACTACATTTCAGAGGGAAATACTGCACTTTTATCTCTATACGTTTATTTGACAACCATAGTTAAGTGTCTAGTTGGAGCCCCTTGTTATGTTTCAGATGTGTATGAGTTGTTAGCAGCTCCACCAAATAGACATTTCACCTCTAAACCTCTCAGATGGTTTCATTTAAATAATTGTTCAAGGCCCAAAGAGGCAATATTATCCAATAACACATACACACAAAACTAACATTAGAGAAAGTCCAAAAAATCACTAGTTCAATCAACCAGTTGGTGTATCAGGACTTCATTTTGTCTTCTTTCCACTCCCATTAATCATCCCTGGAGCCCTAGTCTGGGAACAGACTGAACTACCTCACTGTTTATATTGGTGCATCAGTATTTAAAACCTAGTAATGTCATATACATATATAATAATAAATATATCAGTCACAGGGGCCATTTTTCTGCAGAATGAGTACTTTTAATACTTTTTTGTGTGTGACATTTTCACCTTTATTGGACAGTTTGATAGTGAAGAGGCAGACAGGAAGTGGGAGAAGAGAGAGGGTGGTATGACATGCAACAAAGGTCACCAGCCGGAATTGAACCGGTGACGTTGTGGGTATGTGGCATGTGAGTACATTTAGCCGATAATACTTCTGTACTTTTACTTAAGTAGGATTTTGATTGCAGGACTTTTACTTGGACTATTTTTACCTTGTGGTATTAGTACTTCTTCCAACGTTCAACATTTGCCAGCGTTTGCCAAGTCGAACCTGGGACTTTTGGACCTGTTTGAATTTATTCTTCTCTCCTCTTACTATTTATCTTTGCCTTATGATACAATAAAAACATTCGGTTCCGCTGACAGTAAATTAGATTTACTTACTCATTGTCCCACACTCCCACATCTCATGATACTGCTATCATTTAGCCTCAGCTAACTGTTTCTGTGATATCTACTCTGTCTCTGAGGCATCCATAGTACCCGGCCTGTGCTGATGAGTTTCAGGTAAGTCCACCTGCCGTAATAGTCCAATAGTCCCTCCCATACTATGTGTCTATCAGAACAAGTTTGCTGATCAGACACTGGCCTTCTTTCCCATTGGCCCCTGGACTAATAGGATCCCAGGGACTCGGTTGGGGGGATTACAGTTCCAAACTCTCGACTTTGGCCAGTCTCTGTGTCCTCCAACCATGGGTACAGCGGTTTAGGGGGGCGCCGCACATGCACAGACCCAGAGGGAAGCCATCAAAAGACAACATCACGTCAAGAGGAAGAAATCGTTGGTTTCAGCTTGAAGGGGGGGCTTCGGCTGTGTGACCAATCATCATCTCGAGGGGAAAACCTGACATATCTGGAAAAAGGAATACCTCTTTTCTTCCATACCTCCTTATTTGACAATTTGCTCACACATTCCCATGGTTTTGCTGCACTGATTTGGATTATAAAAAATCTTTTTCGGACAATTTCAGCATCCAAGTGAAAGCTTTTGGATTATCCTCTGAGGTCGACTGTGTCCTTTACCATCTAAGGGATCTACCTGCTTATCCCCTCCACCTGGAACAACTTAGATGAGCTCAACCTGCTAATAACTCATCAAACAACAAGTGCAAGGCCTGCATTGACCACTGTATTTCTGCAACATTGAACGCACCCAGGGTTTGTCTTTTTACATGCAGCTGGCCTCTTCTGGATTGACACTTTTTTTAAAAAACATTTTTGGACCAGAGTTTAACTCCTTCCTCTTCTCCCCTGCTCCCTTTCTCTTACTTTTCTCTCCTGTCTTTGTGCTGATCGGTGCATGGTAGTGAGCCATGGTGCTGTTGAAGATGAAGCTCACCCAGCAGCGGCGGGTGCGTCTGGCCCAGGGCCTGTGGCTGCTGTCCTGGCTGGCAGTGATGTGCGGGACCTTCATCTTTTGTCTGGGGGTTTACCTTAAGACAGAGCTGCTCCGTAGGGACGAGGTAGAGAGGGGGAAACATACTCACACATACACACAAACGCACACAGATTAATGCAATGCCGAGTTAAAGACTAGAGGGCCAAATCTAAAAACCCTGGCAGGAATTACACAAACATGACTTTATATGCTCAGACATAATGCCTTTGCTCGTGGTTGTTTACTGAGTGTGCTGTGCTTTTCAGTGACTTTTATTCAAACTTAGCTCTACAGTTTAATCCACAAATACAAACACGGAGCACACAAAATACAAGTGTAAACGTACACATAGAGACACTCAGGCACATTCCTGCATGTTAAGTCGTAAGGATGCAGTGTGTTAAAATGCTTTTGTAAAAGAAATCATCATTTTTTTCCAAAGTCATTGGGGTTCAACGTGTATTGAATTTAGGTAACGTGACCAGCAGGTGAAGGTCATGACCCCTACAAGACTGGTGCATTTGTTCAAGCCAACCAGTCAATGGGCTAGATTGATCCCTGATTGATTAGGATAGGTTGGGTGCATTTATATCCAGTGGGCTGCACAGGAAATCTGCAGGCCATGAACACATGCCTTCAGATACTTATTGATTTCCATTGAGAGAAACTGAGAGTGAAATTGCATTGTGACCAACAAAATAGTGTCAGGAAGCTAAAGGATCTTACAGAACGATTCACAAGAGCCTAATTCTCATTTATAGTTAGGGTTACTCTAAATCTATCATTTAGACAGTTTGTTTTGTACATTTAACTTGTATGGATCATTGACAAAACTGATTATCCAACATTGATCGGAAATGATTTCGAGCATCCAGAGGCCAAGATCATTTGTCCTAAACCACAGCTGGCTTGACAGACATTACAGGATGATTATTAGAAGGTGGCAGTATTGGTATTTATTGAACTGAGTTTTTTAAGGGTAATTTTAAAACAACAATGGGGCAAAGGTGCTTTTACGGCTGACAGACTTTTGAAAACTCAGCCAATAATAAACTCAGCCCATAATTGACTGTTGCTGTAACCAGGGCAATGAATTAAATTTGTCATCATATTGCCATACAGCCTTTGCATCCAGTATATCAGCAGCTAATTGAATCACTTGGTTGCCAAGGTAATTTCTAGAATAGATAAGGCTAACTGAATGCAGGATTCTTACCTACTAAATTGGGTAGAGGAAATGACAAAGTGACCTGCACTCTTGTGGCTGCTATTATCTTTGACTGTGCTCTTCCTTTCTTGAGGTGATGGAAAACACAGAGATCCACGTGGTGCCCAACATCCTGATGATGGTGGGCCTGGCCTCCATCGGCACTAACTGGGTTGCCACTCGTGTGTGTCAGGACTCCTTGGACGCAAGCCGCTTCCCCCGTTGGAAAGTTCTCCTTCTGGCCTGGTTTGCTGTAGCTGCACTGCTCTGTTGTCTGCTCATCGCTGTTGTGGTGCTCAGCTATGCCCTGCAAGGACGCCTGGAGGAGTCACTGAAGGTGGGGTCACTAGGCTGGGTAATGATTGGAGGGTGACTGGTAGTCAGTATGGTCTTGTGGTAAAGAGATCTGTCCCCTAACAGGATGGTGTTTTCAGATCCTCAAGCAAAACACAAAACGAAACCTGCTCCCCACTAAGTTGCTGTGGCTGAAAGAGACAGCCGACTGTCTAAAATGAAAGATGAAAATGGTTGAGTTTAGAGGATTTGGGCAAGAAAGAAAAGGGATATCCCATATTTCTAAAAACTGAGCAATGGTTGCAGATAAGAATAAAAAAAAGAAAAGAAAATGAAACAAAATCATAAAAACTGAGCAAAACTTTCTGTGCATTTATCAGTAACAGAAAACATTCACCACTTTCTGTCATCTTTAAACAACCGGTCAGTGTATTTCTGAAAACTCTTAACCAGCAATATAGTGAAGGATTAGAGGTCTCACCTTTGTTTAAACGTTGCATTGAAACCAGAAAAATCAGCCCTCAAAATTAAGAGTTTTCAAATGTTGGCAGTAAAACCATTCTCGAAATCATCAGATACAACACCCCACCCTTCTTTCTCTTTCACTTCTCTCTCTCTCCGCTGTCAGGTGGGCCTGAGGAATGGTATTCGGTTCTACAAGGACACAGACGTGCCGGGCCGCTGTTTTCAGAAAGAGACCATCGATCGTCTGCAGATGGAGTTTCGCTGTTGTGGAAACAGCAACTTCAGGGATTGGTTTGAAGTTCAGTGGGTCAGCAACAGATACCTGGACTTCACCTCCAAGGATGTCAAGGAGTGAGTGAATCACAATACAGGGATGAGCAAATTATGAGATGATGAACTAGAAAGAGAAGGACTGATGAGGGGTGTACAGGAAAGAAAAGAGAAGGAAATAGAGGTCTAGATGAATGACAGATAAGTAAACTTCACATCCGAAAGGTCAAACAATACGTTATAGAGGAAGCATGGAGGGACGAAAGAAAAAGAATGATGTGAAGGTGGAGGAAGAGTGTATTAAAAATAGATCTGGCCTTTACTTTTGAAAAGAATGACAGATATGGATGGAAAGGTTTGGTCATGAAGCAAGAAGAGAAAGGTTGGTCAAAGATGAAATAAGTGAAAAGGAATGAGTAAACAGAAAGGTTATGACATGATGACACTTGTACGGAGGCACTGCTCATTTCTCACTAATGTGAAGTGTCTACTGAGCTAAAAGTCAGGCCTTAACCGTCTTCTGTGCTTTACCTCCTATAAAATGAATTCATCTTCTACCTTCGCTTCCTTCCTTCATTTCTTTGTTTCTTCTCTTACTCTTCTCCCATTTCTATCTTTTTATAATCTGTTTCCATCCTGTTTTCTCACCGTCCCTCCCTCCTCTGTCTCCAGTCGTATCCGGAGTAACGTAGACGGCCGTTACCTGTTGGATGCCGTTCCTTTCAGCTGCTGTAACCCCGCCTCCCCTCGCCCTTGCCTGCAGTACCACCTGACAGATAACAGCGCCCACCACAACTATGAGTTCCAATCAGAGGAACTCAACCTGTACAATCGCGGCTGCAGGCAGGCTCTGGTCGACTACTACATGGGCTTGATGAATTCAACTGGTCCTGGTGTGCTGTCAGTCATCTTAATACAGGTGGGATGCATGATGGCATAAACAACACCAGTTATTCTGTAATTGTGCTAAAATAGAGTAAATGCTGTATTTATCCAAGGCACAGCGCGTTCATTGGTGTGATTTTGTTTTTAACTGAATATTTAAAATTCCTGTCATTTTAAATGTGAAATTACACAAAAATTACACACACACACACACAAAAAAACCTCCAGAATTTTAAATAATGGTTGTCTACTGACGCACAGACTGCCAAGGAGACTGAAAGGATACCTCTCTGACACACATTGATTTCTGTCTTTTAATCAAACATGCACTTTCAGTCCTTTGCCAAATAACAGTATTGATGGCACATTCTCTTCAAATAACAAACAAGACCTCCAGCTGGAACAGTATGCTCCTACACATGTTTAACAGTGCATCATTACACACTGCCTACAGCTCATTGAACAATCTATATTTTTAAATGCGGCAGCTCAGTATGGTGGTTTTTCTAGTCCACCATGAAGGGGATAGATGGCTGCCATGTGAAGGCCTCAAGCTGAGCTGCAGACAACGTCTGATTTTCAGGCACAAAGCCAAAACCTGCTTTGAATCATGCAGCCCGAGATCAAACGAAAAAGGGAAGAGGAAGCATGAACAAACTAAGAACATGTTACACAGCACTGACTGTGTCACAGCTGATTTATTTGGACTGCAGCAGAGTTTACTCGCCATTGTTTGGATGTGAACCTATATTGTGTAAAGGACTGTATGAAAGTTATTGGGGTGGGGAGGGCGGGTTGGACCTTTTTAGAAAAAAAATGCAGACTTTAAGATAGTGTACCCTGACATTAACCATAATATGTTGATGGAATAATACGTTTATCCCCTTGCAGATTTACAATAAATATTGATTCCCATTATTCCATAAAAGTGTGAATGTTTTTAATATTTACTCAAACTGACTCTCTATCTCATCTTCATCCAATCCCGCAGTAAAACATAATTATTGATATGATGATGTTGAGCATCACTTCTTTAGAAAACACACATAGAGTAAAGAGCAGTATGTGTCAAAATGTGCATCCTTCAAGCTTAGTTATCAGGTTAATGACAGATGGACTGAATTACTTTTTGAATATATTTGCAGTCACAAGTTGTCAAGACTTCCTTTTTATGATATCAGTGTTAATAAATGTGTGATATAACATGAAGGACTAGTGTAACAGTTGATGCTTCTCTTCGGACATCAGTTTTTGTGAGCCTTAAATCATTTGACCATCTCATTTGGTGACACTGACTTTAGATGCCGTTTTTACAGCATCTTTATTGCTTCTTTCTGCCCAGATGTCAGTGCTTCTGAGCCTGCGGTACCTGCAGACGGCCGTGGAAGGAGCCATGGCTCTGGAGGACCCAGAGGGTGACAGTGAGGGTTATCTCCTGGAGAAGGGTGTGAAGGAAACCTTTGAGGACCTCAAAGCCAAGGTCCTCCTAATGCTAAAGTTTGTACAAGTTGACCCCACCGCCGAAGAGTCCCCTGAGGGTGCAGACACAGAGAAGGCTGCTTCCCCTACTCCTGACAGCTAGAGGGAAAATGTATTTCAATATGAGCTGAGGAGGAAGGGATGTGGGAGGGGGTGGGGGGTGGTTGGTGTCTGAGGTTTCTTGGTTGTATGAATTGGCTGGTGGCGGGTAGAACACCTGGTTTTGACACGTTAAGCTTGATTTACGCTCCATCAATGCAGCAGCCGCAGCTCCCTTGCACACAGCCAAAACAAGGCAACATATAGGGAATCTTATTAGGCCCTGCACAGACACCAGAACAAACATCTCCTCTGTGCAGGACCTCATGAATGTGTAACCATCAGAGAACCTGTTCAGGAGATGTGTAGTAGTAACTAGAAGAGAATACATTCAGTTTAAATGGATGCAGCGTTCACACACACACACACACACGCACACACACACACGCACACACACACACAGACACACACACACACACATATTCATCATGTTTTGACATTTGGCTCAAATTTGACACAGTCACATAATGCTAAAGTTCATCCAATGTGCGTTTGTATTATTCATCTCACAGCTGTAGAATTTGTATTAAACTGCAATGAAATGCTTAGGAACCTGTTAAAATGGCACATGAATTATATATTAAAGGTAGAAGGTTTTAACTGCTTTGTAGTGTTGGCTTTCTTTTGTACATGTGACAAAACAGTGGAGCGAATTCCCTGAGTACGGGTTATCTGAGTTCAACAAGAGGAGTTGGATTAAGTGTGTGTGTGTTTGTGTGTATATGTGCGCGCTAGTGTGGTGCCCTATATGAAGCTGTCATCTTGTCTATTCTGACAGCTCTGAAACAATCTGATAATCCTGATGTAGTTAATCCCAGAACTGCTGCACAAGCAGTATCGGCACACACTGACAGCACACAGGGACACACTCAACAGCACACTGATACACAGCATGTTTGGAAGATATTTTATAAAGCAAAACAGTTTTTAAATGCTTTTTATTTGCAATGAATACATCATGGTGATCTGTCCCAGCTACAGGTATATCCAATGTGTTCTCATTCTTCTTAAATAAAACACTATCACAGAATAAGGTCAATGAATGTTTTATTTTATTTATAAGAAGCAGATAAACATGATTTCAGCGGTTGCAGAAAGACATGTTCTTTAATTTAACACAGGTTGCACAAGTTTGATTTCAGACTTAGTCACGACCTTTAAAAATATTACCTATAATAATTTAATAATTAATATTACAGCAACACAATGGGAGATAGAAAGTTAGTTACCGTAGTTTATTTTATTAAATATATACAACAAAACTAAGTGAAAATAGCAATAAAAATGCAAATTTAATTAATTGATGAATAAACATTAAAAAAAAGAAAAACAAACAACCAAAATGTACCTGCAATTTTTTTTACACTTCTTACAAATTCCCAGTAATTAAGTGACATATTGTGGATGATTTGTGTTCACCAATGGGTACGTAAGATTGTACAGATTAATACTCATCCAACTAGAATGAGTCTCTACAAAATGGCAAACATTGTAGACCTACAGATGACACAGAGATTATTTCTTAGAATAGTGTTCATTCTACAGGAAGTGCAAAATAAAAGCAGGGCTGCTTGGTTACACTTCCCCGAGTGATTTTGTTGTGGAAATAATGATGTAATGCGTAATTTATAAATATGTAAATAAGAACTTACATTTTAAACCACCAGAGTTCGCTATTGCACAGTGCTTGACTGTGGTTTGAGTATGTTTTAATGAGGACTTGGAGCAATACAGGCACCACTACAGCTCTGACAACTTTATGATAATAACTCAAAACCGTCGTCGTTTTCACGGGAAAATCAGTAAATTATTGAGGAGAAATAACTCTGTGGCGCTGAATGTGTTTCTTATGGAAATAACCGGCTCTGTAAAAAATGTAATCCACATATGCAACAACATGTGTTTAGCTTTATGTTTTGAAACAAAGGCAAACATTTCCATATGACAATTTGTACATATAGATGGCATTCATTTTTTGTATATTTTCAGTCATACAGTATCTGTAAAGAGCTCTGTATGTCAGCCAGCGTGTTGAGGGCCTGTGAAGAAAAAAAAGCACAAAAAAAGCAACATGTGCCTTTTGAAAATTCCGGTGTGGTTTTGCAATGAAACTAACTGTCACAGTCAGAGAGAGGAAGAGACAGCGAGGTGGAGGGAGGGGAAGGGCTGCAGAAATGTCAAACTACTTCACTTGACACAAGATGGATTATCTCTCTTTGATTCATTACTTACGTATCGTTGATAATGTTTTGTAATTAGCTGTCTTCTGTAGTGTTTCACAGCTCTCGTAACACAACAACAATGGACTCTAACATTATGGAGATAATAGAGGAATTCATGGAAAGTGCGTTGGCGCAATGGGTACGTCATTTATCATTTATCACTTTCAGTTAGAGAAAAGGTCATCATTTCTAGAGGCAGAGAGAGGAGAATAAAACCGGCGGATTGTGTAGAAACTGTGTATAAATCCGCCTTGGACAGTGACCAGTTCTGCAGTAAACCCTACATTATTTCCTGTCACAAATACTTGGTGGTATCTTTGATGGGCAGTCTGCTTTCCAGTTCTATTCACTCAAATAAATGTAAAAGTAGGAGTTGAATAAACAGCAAGAAAATTGCCTAGATACCGCTTTCTTGCTATTGTGTACAGCAAAACAACCACCCCACTTCTCCTTTTGCCAGCTTCCCTTGCCTCTTAATGACCAGCAGCGTTTTTTTCTTCTAGCCTTGAAGCTTCCGTGTCCTTGGGCTGTTTCCGACTTGAAAATAATACAAGGTTATCTGCTGTGTATTCAAGAGAATATGGTCTCTCTCTCTATCTGTTGAGGATTTGTTGCATTTGTAGCCTAACAGGCTGAATTTCCAGCTGGGTTTTCCACATGGGAAACCAATCGGCCCAAGGGGAGTTTTCCCCCTTCTGGTCAATGAACGGTATTTATATCATGATGGTGGTACTGTGCTGAACCTTGTAGGGATATTCCCTTTATTGGTGCCCTCTTCCAAAGCAGGGGTCAGAGGTCAGGTTCAACAGGATGCCTGCAGCTGGTAGAGCTGTAGTATTTGCTCAAGGGCACATTAGCAGGGCATTATTCACTGACTGATGAGGCTGAGGAGAGCTTTCACCCTGCTTCACATATGTTGAAGGACATCCACTCTGCCACCCTGTTTATCCTGTCGCACAGGGTCTCGAGCTGCTCTGCCTCACCTTATCAGCTGAACCAACTCGAGCTTGTTACTCTGTTTACCGACAGTGCAGTTTTTAGAAGGTGCAGGTGGGAATAAACCTCATTATATTGCAGTTTGCATTGGCACAGCTCTTCTTAGCAGAGAGAGAGACCTTGGCTGCGCTCCTGCTTGGCTGCCTGTCACTGTGAAGTGCTTCCCAGTGTGAGAGCACAGATCCCACCTGTCCAGACAGGTGCACCGACTCAAGTGGCTTCCTGCGTGAAAATGTTTGCACCTCTCCATCTCCCTCCTTGTCTCTCTCTCTCTGTTCCTACTTTCTGCTCCTGTCTCTGTCTTCCTTGTCTTTGTCCACCTCCTGCTACACACTCATGCTTTTCTCCCTCCCTGTCTCTCACAGGTTCAGCTGTTTGAGAAGATGGTGGAGAGGGAGGACGGCATCCAACTCTATAGCCAGTACATGGAAGTAAACTCAATTCCCCAGAGTGCCCGGGATCGCTACATGAGGCTGACTGATGGGACTTTTCTCAATGAGGTCATGAGGGTCATGTAAGGTTGATCAAGATTTTCTTGCTTCATTGCCTTGCAGCCGTGCACTGGCAATGTCACTAGACAAGGGAAAATAAGACCTATTTTGATGACCATGTGAGGACATTTCCCAGTCAATCTGTAATGAAAGAGGCCCATGTAAACTTGAAAAATAAAACAGTATAAAGTGCCAATTTTCAGCCATTTGTGGAAAAATGTAATAGAAAACCGAAAAAATTTAACTTATCTAACCTTGCAGTCAGTTGCAAACAATGGCCTTAGTTTTTAATAATAAGTAAAGAAAATGTGGAAATGGGCCCACAACCCATTCTCCAATTAAACTAAAAGGGCCATTTTTGAGTGAAGAACCATTTAGAAGCATTAAAATAGGTAAGTATGACTTGCTTTTTAGTCACGCTAGCAGCATGTCAGTCTGACGGTTGGTCCACCACTTCAACTATCGGGTGGATTGCCATGACATTTTGTACAGACATTCATGGTCCTCAGAGGATGAATCCTACTGACTTTGATGATCCCCTGACCTTTCCTCTAGCACCACCATGAGGTTCACATATATGGTTTTTATATATTACTATAGAATGAATTGCCATGAAATTTGGTTATGCACATTCATGTCCCCCTCAGATGAATTGTAATCACTTTGGTGGTGACATGACATGTAATCTAGCGCCATCATCAGGACAACATTTGTCCATTTGTCCAATTCTTTGTTTTATGACCAAATACCTGAAAAGCTAATGACATTTCCTTTGTGTTTATTGCTAAATAGCAAATGCTAAACTAACATGCTAAACTAAGATGGTGACCATGGTAAACATACCTTCTCAATATCTGTAAGCATTGTTGTTGTTGTTAGCATGCTAGCATTAGCATTTAGCTCAAAGCACCGCTGTGTCTAAGTACAGCCTCATAGAGCTGCTAGCATGACTGTAGACTTTTAGTTTTGTTCTTTACTTGCATAAGATTTCATGTAATATCCATCACATTCCCTTGTGTAGCCTGCAACCTGTTTGAAAGGATGGCATAAATATAAGACCTATTCATATTTGCCACAATTTTTCAGTTAATCATGAAATTGGGTTCTGCATACGTGCCACCCTGTTAGTCATCTCTGCTGAATTTCTTATCTTCATGTTCTAATTTCAGCAGAATGAAACCTTTTCTCTCTCAACAGGCAAGATAAGATCTTAGTCAGTATTTGCCGAACAGCTGATTAATTTGGCCTGACCTAAGCCACTTTATTTAAACAAATAATTGCATGTGGATTCCCACTGCCTGTTTCTTAGGCTCATTAAAATTTGATTCACTCTGCTTAAATGCATCGCTGCATAAAGATTTCTCATCTGGAGAGACGTGGTGCTGGTGCTGGGGTGTTTGATCAAGCTTCAGTAATTTACCACTGTGTCTTTCCTGTGTTTGTCCCAGAGACCCGAACCCCAAGGTGGAGCGGCTGTATGACAGCGAGACAGATGATCACATGCTGAGAGTCCAAAACTTTTCTATTTTAAATCGACACCTCAGAGCCTTCTACCAGGTAGGGGAGGGTCACGGGGGAGGGGTGTGTGTGTGTGTGTGTGTGTGTGTGTGTGAAATAGAGGTGTAAGATCAGATCATCAGGAGGGAAATCAGCAGAGCATGCACAGGTTTTCTCAAGAGTTCCACTCTCAAATGGATGAAAGCCATTGAATGTATAATGAACTTTCAGTCCAGTTATGCACTTGCACTGTTTTTTGATTACTGAGCTACAAATTGTAAGAGTTTGTCCACCACAATGGAAGTGACTACAGTTTCTCTTTTAACTTTTATCTCTATTTAACTGCATTTTTTGTGCACTTTTTGTAAAACAATTTTATAAATGAGTAATTAAATTTTCACATGTGCCTACATTGTACATTTGAAATCACATCTAGTACAGATGAATCATTTTGTATGCATAGCTGTTTACAAGATAGACAAATATTAAGTAAACAAAAGCAAACTCCACATCCTGAATCTCATGGTCTTCTACATGAAAGCTCTGGAAAAGTTAGTAAGTGAACCTTGAATGGAGATTCTTTTGTCAAACTCTTTGAAAATGTGAAGAATTGATCACTATTGACCCATTCGTGTTAGTGTACCACAAAGAGATAAATAATCTGGCCATGAAGCTGCACTAATCAGTATTTTTATACTAACAATGGATCAAATGACTACGTATAATGTGAAAGGTGTCACTCGTAGATGACAGTTCCCCTCAGTCACATACAGCTTTTTAGTATCTTTTAGCTCATTGTTAGTTGTTTGTTTTCATTCGTATCCCTCGTTTCTCTCAGCCTTCATGAATTAGCATGAAAACGTCACCATCTAACATGCTGTAAAAAGTCGTAACATGTACTTGAAGAAATATTAGAGTTAGATGAGAAGGTTGATACCACTCTCATTTCTGTCTCTTCAACAAGTTATGAAGCTACAGCCAGCAGTCGGCTAGCTTAGCTTAGCACAAAGACTGGAAACAGGGGTGAACAGTTAGCTTGACAAAATCCACCTACCAGCATCTCTAAAGCTCACTAATTAACACATTATATATTGTTTGTTTTATCCGTACAAAAAACAAAGTTTAAGCAATTTCTTGGAGTCTCTGAAGTCAGAGTGCAAGAAATAGCACCCGGTAAGGCCACAACTTGTCATTTTTACACTTTAGTTTTAGCGGTGATTAAGAAAACAAGATGTAATGTGTTAATTAGTGAGCTTTAAATATGCTGATTTCTTTTTCAATTTTACCCTTGGACAGAGCAGGGCTAGCTGTTTCCCTTTGTTTTCAGTCTTTATGCTAGGCTAATCGGCTGCTGGCTTTAGCCTAGTATTTAGTATACAGACACAAAAGTGGTTGCAATCTTCTCACTGACTTGGCAAGAAAGCAAATACAGAAAGCAAACTGTTCTTTTGAGTCGTTTTTATGGTAGTTTTATCTTTGTGTAAGTAAAACCTCAATGAAGCTTAATTGGATATTTTGATACCATGTCAAACTCTAGTAAGGCAAGTGATTACACAGAGAGGTAATACTGAGGCAAACCTGTGACACAGTCACACAGACTAGACAATCATTTGGAAATGGTCTGATTCTGGATTGAGCTCCATGTGATGTGTTTTAGAAAAATGTCTTGAATAGCCGTAATTACTTTTTTCTAACATATCTAGCCAAAAAAAGTTCTCAAAAACACTGCTGTAATGGCTCTTTTTGTGGATGTACTGAAATGACTCCCAGCTCATTATAAATAGAAACGTCTTGTAAAAGCGCTGAAATATCCGTCTGAAACATAACTCAGGGCCACACCAAATGGCGAGGGAGAGGGGGTGATGAAGGAGGGCTAGAGAAGCAGTTGTCTAGCTGTAAGGTAGTAAAAACAGAGGACAAGATGAAACTGTCAGTCTCAACACACGAGTAGTTTGCCTGAGGATATTGTAGAAAGTTTGAAGTGTATGCAGGGGGTGACATGAAAGAGCAGATGAAACACAGAAAATTTCCATCCTCAGAAGACGTGTCCCTGCTTATTATCAGGCAAATGGGGTGAGAGAGAGCGGAGGAGCGGCGAGCTGAATTTTTTAGCTGCAGTTGTGGTTAGGGGGTTGAGGAAGGAATAAAAATCTATCAAATAGCAGGATCATGCATTTCGTAATGCGCATTGTAGGTGCCTGTGGCATTTGAGGAAATGACGCAATTCTTTCCCCGGGGGATGATTCAAAGGCCTCTGTTCCCAGCAAAGAAAGCCTCCCACAAGCGTTAGTCAGGTGGACTGAACATGCACTGTTTAGCTTGTCACACAACATAAGAACACGAGTCTACAAGGTTTCACTTCCTAATTTTCAGTGAATCACTAATGTCCCTTGAAAACCCAGAGCAGCACAAAACACTGCCGATAATTGGGAAGCTCATATCAGTCGGCGTTACACTAGAATTTCACCAGGTGCACTCAGAGTAAGCTCCACTGTCGCTGTGGAGGTGTAGTTCCACATTGGTCACGGTTTTACTTCTCGCTGTCTTTTGTTGACGCTGTTTTGTTGTGTATGTCATTATGTGAGTGTGTGTGTGTGTGTGTGAGAGATACCATGACGGAGTGTGCGGTGAGTCTAAGCCACAGTAACGGTCTGCAGCCCGGTGAGGCTTAATTTTCTCTGCTGTGACCTCAACTTCTCTAATACAGCTACTGAGCTACAGTGTATGTGTATGTGATACAGGCTGAAGGCAGAGCACATTTATAATAAATACTTATCTACTGTAGGAGTGTCATCTACTGTAAAAGCACTGTGTGTCAGTTATTAGTGAATTTCATGTATTGTATTCTGTCCTGTTCTGTTTGTTCTATTCTATTCTCTTCTGTTCTGTTCTATTAATATTCTATTTTGTTCTATTCTATCTTTTATTTGTTGTCTCTTCTCCTCTCTGTTCTATTATATTATATTACGATTGTTCTGTTCTATTTGTGCTATTCTATTCTGTTTTTATTCTGCTTGTTCTCTTTTCCTCTATTCTGTCCTGTTTGTTCTATACTCTATTCTTT
This sequence comes from Maccullochella peelii, assembly GCA_002120245.1. Classification (NCBI taxonomy): domain Eukaryota; kingdom Metazoa; phylum Chordata; class Actinopteri; order Centrarchiformes; family Percichthyidae; genus Maccullochella; species Maccullochella peelii. Next base: position 28,441 of record LKNJ01002377.1, on the reverse strand, counting down.
TTGGTCTGTTCTATTCTTTCATATCCTGTTTGTTTGATTCTATTTTATTCATTTTTGTTCTCTTCTCTTCTATTATATTCTATTGTATCCTGTTTGTTCTGTTCTATTCTGTTTGTTCGATTCTGTATTGTTATGTTTGTGCTCTTTTAATCTATTCTATCTTGTCATGTTGTTCTCGACTCTTCTTTTATATTCTATCCTATCCTGTCTATTCTGTTTGATTCTATTCTATTTTGTTCTACTGTGCTGTACTCTACTTGACTGTATGCTCTTCTATTCTATTATTTCTTATCTATTCTATTCCATCTAAAAGCATTTAATGCCTCTGAATGGAGACACTTAGTTTTCAGCCTTCTGTTAATGGGATTCGAAATGTTAATTTTCGCCCGCCTACTAAGTTATTGACCCTTTGCATTTAAAGATCTCTGTCCTCAGTAAACCGTGATATTGTCAAGGCTACTGAACATCCAATAAATTATATTTAAATTAATATAAAAATCTACAGATTAAATCTGGTTTGCACATGTGCATAAAGGCAAAAAATGATAAAGGAAAAGCAAGACAGCCCACAGAAGCATTAACAATCAAAACTGTCTGTGGGTAGAATGAAAACCAGCACCAATCAAAATCATTTAAAGTGGAATTATTGATAGAAAAGATAATGTTGAAGATGGATTTTAATTCTTCACTGCAGCCAGCAGCTTGATGAAACACGTTATTCCAAATTCAGGACAACTGTATACAACATTAGAATATTTTCAGAGGCAAACTTACTGAGAGGTCGAGGCAGTTTTTTACTGTAATGTCATTGGAAAGTGTTCTTCTTGAAATTAACCTTGAGAGAAACTGGCCTGCATGGAAATCATAGCACAGCACAGATAATTGCACCAGGTATTACTCATATTGTTCTCACTTAAGTATATAATTGTACCAACTGATTATGTATAAAATATAGTGCAGTTGATCAAACACCATCCAGTATGTATTTTGGCTGTGTGATGCCAGAGAGGGAATTGTTCATGAGAGGACCTGAGCATGCCAACAAGCAGCTTGTATATTATTTCTAGTCTGGCTAATCTCTTGCAGAAGTCGGTTTGGCATCATGAACCATGAGCTGCACGATGACCAACACAGAGCTGCAGTGGCTAATATCCTACATGCCCTGAAGGAGCAGAAACTTCAGGTTGGCTGCACATGCCTCTGATGCCAAACTCACACTGGATGGAGTTGCTGAAGGGAGCGCCTGCCTCCTGGTACATTTCCTCTGTCACTGTACAGTTTATTGTGACTTGCTTCTGTACTGATTGTGCATCGATGGATCGCAGGAGGATGTGAACAGGCTTTCAGAGCAGTTGGGGAAGGAGCTAGCCAATGTCGGTGTGTGGCTCTTTGACAGAAACATTTTTAATTAACAGGGAGATTGTTCTAGTCTTTTCTGAGTTTAAGACCAAGTAAGTAAAGTAATAAAGTCAGGCTGATGACTTTGCTGAAATTCTTTTAGCCTGCTACTCTGGTGTTGCACTAGATGGCTATGTAGATGGAGCTGCAGGTCCACATGACAAATACTTGTTTGTGCTGCCAGTAAAGCCAGGTTTTTGGGCGGGGGAATGTCTGAGGCGTCTGCCATGCAGCTTTATTCAGCGTCGTTTAGAATCTGCCAGGAGGTTTGTCCAAGATCTTGAAGCAACTACAACTCGCTGACTACACAAGCTGACCACAGTGTTGGTGGGTCTTTAATCTTTCTAATCTTGGACATTTAATCTTTAACACATTATAAATGCTTTCTAGCACAGGACCATGCTAGAAACATCCAGATTCAAGAGATTCCAGATTCATTTTGCCCACCTTATAGGATATTGGACCATTTTACTCACAGTCCATAGCTCATTTTTGAGATTTAATGGTTTCAGTAAATGTTTAAATTCTACTTTTCATAACACTTTCTGTTTTAATTTGGAAATTAATATAGCTTTTCTGTATTAAACACAAACCCACAGGTGAGATCATATAGTGACTACATGACTATAACAACAATGTAAGGTCATTACTTGACAGTTAAACCACATACATTTTTCAAATCTTCTCCATTTTATTGACACAAAACATATTTAGTTCACACAGTAAACCAATATAGTCTGAATGACCCCAGATTAGATGGGGTTTTTTTCTTAACAAACGGACTGTGCTCATGATAAGATAAAACTGCTCATGCTGAGTTATCAAACTGTGCATGACGCAGGTCCACAGAAGAGTGAAAATTCAGCATAAGCTCCAGTAAAGCTGCTCTAACGCTGGCCAGGCTTAAGTATGTTCGTCAGATTCTCTTGTAGATTGTTAGGAGCTGAGATTAAGCAGTTAACTAACTAAAAAAAAAAAGGAGTAAGTTAAAGAGCTTTGGTTGGATGTTTGAGAGATATAATTGAGAGTTTTAAAAACATCAGATAACGATATCGACGGGCCAATAGGTCTTTTTCACAGCGGACATCTTGACTAGTCATAGTAGGCTCTGTTCTATTAAAGTGTCTCAGTGTGACAGTGAGCCAGCATGCACAACACCAGGACCCTGAAACTGAAGCAGCTAAATTAGCCATCATTACATTTTATGATTTACATATGTGCTTTTACTACTGTTACATGTCAAAATGTTGTCTATTAAAAAGCCCTATTTTTGTTTTTTAAGCATTTTTTGGTAGTGACAGTGTAGAGGTGACAGAAAATGAGGAAAGAGAGAGGAGGGATGACCTGCAACAAAATAATCCAATCGGACTTGAACCATGTTTGATACAGCCTATGTGCTCAACACGTTCAAACGTGTTAAGCACCATAAACTCTTAAACCGCCAAGACAACCTATAAACTTTGGCTATTAAAGAATTGTGACCAAGATGTATTCTGAGCTGGACATTTTACAGTTAAAAATAAAACTCTGTGTTGGACAAACAATGTAATGGGGACACTGTTTCTTACTGAATTTCATCACATCTTTGGCATTTCTGTACTCCAGTGTATTGCTACTTATCTGCCAACATACCAATACTGAAACATCTGTGACAAGCTCAAATCAGCCAATAATAATGGCCAGGCTTGAGTAAGTAGCCTGTTGGCATTAACAATCTTCAGATTGTTGCTAGTAATGGGTTCTGGGTGTGTATGATGTCAACTGTGATCTTGTTGTGGCTATACATTGCTGTCACTTTACCCATATCATACATATCTTCTAACCACAAGGGCAACAATAGAAACACTTTTTTGTCACAGGATTGTTATTCATTAATTTGTTCTTTTTTATGTTTCTATTACTTCTAGAGGATACTGAGAATGAGCTACACTGAAATATATTAAATCTAATTTGTACAAGGCCTCTTTGTTTACACCACAAACTGCAGGAGGCTGGTTTAAAGTTTTTTTGCCATTGTTTATCCAGGCTCACTGTGGGCAGACAGACAGGACAGGTCAGCTGATCACTTGAGGATTTTTTTCACTTAACTTTTCACATTTATTCTTTTCTTCAGGAAGACCTGCAGCAGTTGATACTGATGCCTCTCCCAAATGTTGCCATTCTGGGGCAGGACCCTCTAACAGGTACAAGATAACACGATCCTATCAGGGAGAAAAAGAAAGTAAAAAAAGTAATTATACTTTATATATGAGTCCATATCTCTGCTATCTGTGACACACATTAAGGTGATAATGATAGGGCAAATGATGGTGGTGATGGGGGGGGGTGGAGATGATGGTGATAATGATGATGATGACAATTTCTGTGTCCTCAGAGGCAGCCGTGGAAGAGCTCAGGCGACTGCTGCTGCTCTTACTAGGATGTGCTGTGCAGGTGATCACACACTCACATGACCATCATGCTTTTTGAAGGTCGATAAGGGCACCAGTATTGTTTCACTGAACCTGATAACAACCAGTATTTTGCACTAATGTTAGTAGTGTGGTCAGTCTGTCATCTTTTGGAGTAAAATAATTATTATGGATGGATGGATTACCATGACATTTGATATAGAAATTCTTGGACCCCAAAGAATGAATCCTAACGACTTAAGTGATCCCCAGACTTTTTATCCATGCTCAAATCTCTACTTATCCAACACTTCAGTTCATGACAGAATACCTCTCATTATAACATCTTTCAAATTATTCTAATGGCAAAAGTATTTGTTTGTTAAAAAAACAAATTAGACGATCCCAGTGAAAATGTGTGCAGCCTATAAAAAGTATTCACCCAATTGAAAGTTTTTATGTTTTATTGTTTTGCAACATTGAATCAAAGTATATTTAATGTGGCTTTTTATTAAACTCATCAACAGAAAAAGACATAGTATTCACCCCCTTTAACAGGACACACCAAAATCACATAATTAGTTAAATCACCTGTGTGCCGTTAAGGGGTTTCCATTGACAGTAGTGTAAACACACCTGTATCTATCTGGAAGTTCCAACATTTGGTGTTGAGTGAGTCAGTATCGTAGCAAAACCTACACCATGAAGACAGTTTCGGAAAAGCCACATTAAATGTGTGATTCAATGTTGTAAGACAATAAAACATGAAAACTTCCAAGGGGGTTGAATACTTTTATAGGTTCTGTATGTAATAATACCACTGGGAGCAAATGTTATAGAAATAGTAGTGGCTTTAAACGAATTATCAAAGTCCTGTCAGGTGAAGATTAATGCTAACATAGCACACTAGCGTAGCAACAAAGTTTCTTTGGACAAAATTGTCTGTCAAATGAATGTACTGTAATATAAAGTAAAGTGATGTAATGCTAACGCTCTAGAAGTATTAAGCCAACATGCTAATTGTCACTCTGGCATGCTCACTTGCTAAATGTTAGCATCCATCTTTAACATGCTAACAGTAGACGTATCAAGTCTTTATCTTTTTTCTCTAATAAGGTTCAGCTTGGTAGGAACTCAATTACTCAACTCAATTAGACTCTCCCTGACTTTTGCTATAACACACGCTGCACCCTGGTAGCATTTAAATCCATCACTGCTAAGCATCTAACCGACATCATTACTGAAATGAAATCATCTTCCTGTTCCCTGGACATTCCCAACTCACTTTTTTAGAGATATTTCAGTCAATCTGTCTGTATATTCTAGCCATAATCCAAAAATTGTATTGCACATTGTTTATTGTTTTACAATATTTTTATAATATATAATATACAGTATATTATATAATCTAATATGTATTTATAATATTTTTTAAATGTTATTTTTTCATTTGGGGGGATCCTTTATTACATCAGTAGCAGGCAACATGAACTCTCATATTTAACAAAAGGATTATTGTAGGGCTGCAACTAATGATTATTTTCATTATCGAATAATCTTCTGATTATATTCGTGATTAATTGATTAATTGTTTAATGTACAAAATGTCAAAAAATTGTAAAAAAAACAATGCCCATTATAAATTTATCAGAGGCCAAGATGACGTCATCAAATTGCTTGCTTTGTTTCACAACCAGCCTGAAAACCCAAAGATATTTAGTTAACAAAGATGTAAAACAGAGAAGAGCTGCAAATTATCACAATGGAAGAGCAGGAACTAGTAAATGTTGAAACGATTAATTGATTATCAAAACAGTGGCCAATTAATTTTCTGTCAATCGACTAAACTGTTCAGCTCTAGATTATCTGGCTGATATACTGTATTATATGGATGTGTTTTGATTTAACACACACACACACACACACACACACACACCTGACTCCATTTCACCCCTCTGTGTCTGCAGTGTGAGACGAAAGAGACGTTCATTCAGCAGATCCAGTCTCTGGACATTGAGACACAGGCTGCCATTGCCAGCTGTATCCAGCAGGTACGTTCAAGTGCAGAATTAATCAAATCAAGGACCCCCCACCTCCACACACACGCACACAAATAAAAGGGCCATCAGTATGAGGAGATATTATCCAGGGGGGACACTTCTAAGAGGATTTTTGTTCCCAAATATGATTCAGCAAAGAATTTCTTCACTGTCTGGCCTGTAGGCAGATAGACTGAAACTATTATACCTTCTGCTGGCGCTTCAAGAAAGTGTGAAAATGAGCTGCTTGTTATTCTGCTGGCAGCCTTTTAAGGACCTCTGGGTGCCCCTTGCTGCCACCGTAGGATGGATCTTCCACCCCTCATGTCCACCTCTCTACCTCCACCTCTGTCACATCATCCTCTGTCCTTCATCTCTTTCCTCTCATTCTCCACTTTCCCCTCCAATAAAGCCTAAATGCCAAATTGTACTGTTTTAAAAATACCCCCCGTGAATAATTGCCGGCATTACAAAAACAGCATGTTGCATACCAGCGTGTCTGAATTACAGTAACAGCATGTTGCCCACCAGCCTTTTTTGTGCCAGGTTCCTCAGCCTCATAAATCATAGAGGTGAGAGGTGTTCTTCCTGTGTGGATGGATGCACCCCCTGCTTACTGTTCATATGCCTTCCACCTAAGGATATTTCAAAATTGCCGACATGATCATTAGTTTTGCATGTATTACTCGGGCAATTTTGGACACACTTCCCTAACAGATACATTCCCCCAAAAATGGGAAAAATAGTTTTTTCCATTGTACACAGTTGCATCTCTGCTTGGTATTCACACAGCCTTCACACTGTCTGGATCGTTTGTCCCCAGATCTGCCATTTTGTGTCAGGTTTCCCAGACGTACACTGATCTTATCATAGAGACCTGAGAAACTGTCCTTGCTGCAGGTGACTCAGGATCCTCGCATGGTGCTGCCGCTTAGGTGGGAGGAGCTGGTGGAGGTTGAAGGTGCAGACTTACAGCTGGTGTTCAACTCCATGGCCAAACAGATCCAAAGCCAGCTGGCACAGAGAGACACACACCTGGAGGTACACATACACACACTTAAAGGAAGAGTTTGATATTTTTTTTAATTCACTTTCTTGTAGAGAGTTAGATGAGAACATTGATACCACTCTCATGTCTGTGCGGTAAACATGAGGCTACAGCCAGCAGCCGGTTAGCTTAGCTTAGCGTAATGACTGGGAACAGAGGGAAACAGCTAGCCTGGCTCTGTACAAAGGTAACAAAACCAAAACTCGTTCTTGGCCAGGCACAGTAACTTCCTGGAGTCACCTTGAGGTTGCCAGGCAACCAGTTACTGCACCCGGCCAAAAAAGTAGTCCAGGCACATAACCCCCTGTAAAATCAGAGTTTCTTTTCACGTTAGTTTTTGTTCTTAGTAATCCAATAAGATATTACGTGTTAATAAGTGAGCTTTTGAGGCACTGGTAGGCAGCTGTTTCCCCCTGTTTCCAGTCTTTGTGCTAAGTTAAGCTAACTGGCTGCTGGTGGTATTTACCGTACAGATGTGAGAGTGGTCTCGATCTTCTCATCTAAAACCTGGCAAGAAAGCCACTAAGTTTATTTATTCACATTGTTGAAATATTGTTTTAAATCATGTGATAATGTTTACACCAGTGTGAGAAATACTGGAAAATTACTGGACACTAAACTGCTTTATCACTTTGCAAAGTACAATGTTTTCCTTTCACACCAACGTGATAATAAGAAAATTCTATTTGCTTTTATGAAGTTATAAAATTGAATTAATAAACTGAAAATGAGGACATGTACTGTATAAGTAAATACAGCACTTCATCAGGATTTAATTGTGTCCCATATTTGATCAACATTTTCTATCTTATGCTGAGCAGATCTTGTATTCAGTTTGTAGCTATTATTTACCACCCACTGTTGTGGTAATTCTGCCTTCCAGCCAACAAAAGCTGATATTAAAATGTTTCGATTGAGAAGGCTGTAGGTTAGATTACATTTAAGAAAACACGAGTATACTGTGGGATTTGAGGTTGACATATACATTTGTGGTCCATGCAGGTTTTTATGACAAAATAAATAACAATAAATAAAAAAATATAGTGCATTTCTGTGGACTGGAGGTGCTCCCCTCCACTTGAGATATACTATGAGGAGCAAGGTCTCTTTTTTTTTAACATGAAGACCTGGAACCCAATTATTACCCCATATATGAGCTTGTTTTCTTAATTTGACTCCATCCTGCATCCACTGAGGTTCCACTGAGATCTGTTACCAGCTTTTTTGGCATTTAAAGGCATTATTAAAGGAATTATCTGTTTTAAATAGCGAATAATGTTCTGAACCTTTAGCTACAACCTTGATATGCGATCAGAGTAGCACACGATATTAAATTTTGATCAAATAATTTCCACTGACTCAAATAAGCCCCGGTGAAACAAGGGCTTGTTGCTGTCATAGAAAATGTTGCATAGACCACAGAGACAAAATTACAAACAGAGAAAAGTCATATTACATACATTTTTATTAATTTTATAGAACAACAAATTGTTTAAAACCCAAGCGATGTATAAACACTGTAATGACACTGTACCTGCAGTAATAATGAACTGACATTATATACTATACCAAACTTTCTGTTACACAGGGTTTAGAATTTTGAATATCTAATTTTGTTAACTTTTGTTTCCAATCTTATACTTTATCTTGCATGTCTCTCCTCCTTTCAACTTTCTTTTCCTCTGTCCTCTTTGGCCCTTGCCACATCTATCGCCCCGTCTCTCTCCCAGAGGATTGCAGAGCTGTGTCGGGAGCGGGAGGGCCAGGCTGACTCAACCACGGCGCCCCTGGGTGGTCGCAGCGAGGAGCCACCCCAAGGTCTGGCACTCCAGCTGGCAGACAGCAAGGCCAAACTCCGCCGCCTCAAACAACAACTGTGAGTGTGTGTGTGTGTGTGTGTGTGTGTGTGATGGAAAAACTCAACAGAACCTTTAGAAAAGTTGCGATTTTGTCACACCTTACAGTACACAAAACTGTGAGTTGTTACTCAGCAACAAGTGAGGAACAAATCAGGTACTCAGTGCTATAATTAAATTCATCATAAAGGTCACCGTTGGCCAATTATAATTTCTGGATATACACGTCTGTTTACTTTTTCTTGCAAACATAATCTCATCTTATTTTTTATCAGCCAATGTATCACAGATCGGGTTCAAATAACAATATATACGTATTTGCAAAATGCTGTTCTGAAAAATGTGATTTTGGTGATGATGGTTTTATGTTTGACTTGTTTTTAGGGAAGATAAAGGTGATCAGATATTGGATTACAATCAGGAGATTCAAACCATGGAGGAACAGCTCAAGAAACTTCAGAAAGAGGTACAAACACACGATAGAGACATGAACCCGGCCCGACTGAGCCTGACTTGTACTGCCAGTTTAGAGCTTGAAACCTGATGTTCTGTTATAGTTATTCCTGTCAAAGAGACCGAGACATCCTTGCTTTGGAAACACAGAAAGACTTAATGACCCATTAAATAATATAATAGACTGTATATTAGGCCTAAAAACAATATAGCACAGCCAACAGCATCAAACACAGGTGGCTTTTACTGTAATAGCCAATAAGTCAATTCCTCTTAGGTTATTTATTTAGCAGCAAAACACACATTGCAGCCAACTGCAATTGTGTCCAGAAGAACATTGCTGTTAAACGTCTTTCCCAGCTGAACTTGACAGTTTAGACTCATAATCCAGAACAAAACTACAGGCACGATCGTGGGTCATATAAGGTCACATAAGGTCATTGAAGAAGCCTTCCCTGAATCATTTACTTGTATTTTTCCATTGTTTTAGTGCTAAATTTATTTACAAATACACTCACAGATTTTGTTATAGCATCAAATAATGTTCCCAGAATCACAAAAGTTGGGGATTTTTGTCTTACTTACTTACTCTATTACTTGAATATTTTGTCCACCACTGTGCAACCCTTACCTTTATCTAAACCTAGTCCTAATATTAACTTTAAACTAAGATCTTGCAGAAAAGAAGACGACAAAATGTTGTAATTTTCTTTCTATCCTCGTGACGACATTTCATTCTCATATGTACTGCGCGCACACACACACACACACACACACACACACACACACACACACTTTTCCTTCTACCTGTGTTAGACTTTGTCAACATTTGCTTTTCTGCACTTCCAAGATCTGTTCACAACCTTCTTTAACCTAATCTCCACTGGTATATGAATGTGTGTGTGTGTGTGTGTGTGTGTGTGCGCCTGCAGAACCGCTCTCTGCAGGGTGAGGTGAGGGGCATGCGTGCACTGCGGGATGAGCTGGACTGCGCCCGAGAGCGAGCCACGCGGGCCGAGCAGCTCCAGACTGAGCTTCAGAGCTGCAAACACAGATTGCGCAGCCTGGAGCTTACACGCACTCAGCTGAAGGTACACACACACACACACACACACACACACACACACACACACACACAGACACTGCAAACCCACAACGCTCACTACACATACTTTTGAATAAGTCATTTACACCAGAAACAAAACAAGCAGCACGGCAACATCTAGACCATGAAATACATTCAAATTGTTTTGGCAGTAAGTTACATATTGGAATCTCCATACAGTACAAAATCAAACATTTATACAGCCTTTATATACTTGTACACACAAACACACACACTTTTACAAAGCGAGGACCTCTTATGAACATTACCAACGAAGGTCACATCAAGAAGATCCCCTTTTGAACCTTTCTCTGAATAGCTTTTTTTTTTTTTAAAAGAAGTGCTGCACCACTTAATCTTAAAAGCCATATATCCCCTCTCACAGCTCTGAGCATTTCAATCAAGAGTGAGTATGAACAACTCTGAAGCTCAAAGCCAGAGAACAAGATTATACTGTGTGATGTCATCAGGATTTACAGCCCGGAGCTGCTTCATTGACAAAGAGCAGGAATATGGCTTCAGTTATTGGAGCTTTTACACCCAAATGAGATTTATTCTGAGGTAGTGTAACTGTTCTGAGGCAGAAAATGTGCTCATATCCTTGTAAAACGCCTCACAGTGTCCTAACTGTCACCTTCTCAGTCTTTTTTGATTTATTCTGCCTCCATACTGCATTTCTGTGACAGCCCAAATTAGCTGGCAGGATGAAGTTTTCTCGTGTTTGGGTTTATAATTAATTTTCACAAATTCACTGTGAACTCTTGCGTGGCTGTTAAAACCAGAGGAGCTAATGTTGAATGTTTACATGTAGAGACGTTCTCTGTTTAAAGAAAAATCTACCCTAAGACACTTTTGTTTTATTACATCTTGGGTGTTATTTCGATAGTTTTAGCCATCATTCCTATCGGTAACATTTTACTCGCAATGTCTGACTGATGATTTTGCCCTTGGCTGAAGCCAAAGCTGACAAATGTGGATCAAAGATCGATTATCTCTGAGGGCTGCAGCAGCAAAGGACACACGAATAAACAATGTGATTCTCTCAGCAAATGTTTGGTCTGAACGTCCACCTTCCTGAGGTCTGACTGACATGACGATGTCATCTTATAGCTTATTGTATGTCTCCTGTCTGTCTGTGCACGGTGCCCCCTACAGGAGCAGCAGCAGCTGAGTGCAGCGCTGCAGGAGACCAAAGCTCTTCTGGAAGAACAGCTGGCCGACGCACGGGCGCGCTGCTCCTTGCTAAGGGAGCTTGAGAGGGACAATCTTCTGCTGCGTCAGAGAATCATAGATGTGGAAACGGTGGGTGTAATTTATTGATTGATGGTTTGTGTGCATGTTTGTCTAAATATGTGTATTATTGGCTATATTTCTTATATATCTTCCTTAAGATATTTGCACATGTACTTTTATGGCATAGGAATAGCATTTCATGAAAAATATCTGTGTATGTTGTGTGTGTGCCCCTTGAAATCAGTTTTTCTTGTAATGAATGAATGTCCATGTCTGTGTAGGAGCGGGACACCGAGAGGCAGCGAGTTGATGAGCTGCTGGAGATGAACCTGAGCCTCGAGGCGGACCTGAGGCACGGCAGCAGCAGCGACAGCGTTCCTGCTCCGGTTCACCGACATTTCCTCCAATCAGAACTGGACTCTGAAGAGGAGCTGAGCGAACTGATTGGTCAGAACACCTGCCTCTCCGCACCTTTAAGACATTTTAATTAACTGATAAGAGAAAATATGTTGAGGTAATACTGGCCCACAGGTTATCAATCAACAATAATAGAGTGAATGTCTTCATATATCCATTTCTCTTTTACTCCATTTCTCTTTTCCACCTATCTGCCTCTCTTCCTCTCTCCCTCCTCTCTTTTTATCTTTTTCCCGCTTTATTTTTTATTTCCCCCTCTGTCTGTCTCAGATCACAAGCCGCTGAGTGTGGAAGTGGGCGAGGCTTCGACACTGAGGCTGCTGGGAGCTGAGCAGGAGAACGCAGAGCTGAAGAGACGACTGGAGGAGCTGCAGGCCCAGCAGGAGGTCAGGGTTCAGGAGTTCGAGGGTTATGACTCGCAAAAATTATCTATGACACTTTAGCTCTCCCTGGTTAAAGGTTGAAGCAGGTCATCAGAATTAACACCAGACTTTACCATCAAATTAATGAAACCGTATTGGAGGGATCAGTGACTGCAGGAGCTCAAAGAAGCGCATGTCCAACTCCATGATATGTAAAGTACATAATATAGTTTCCAAGTACGTTTTATAATTGATATGATCACCATGTCTTGGTAGGAAGAACTGTAGTTTCAAACAGTAGTTTCAAGTCAACCTGGCAAAGTCAGACATGAAGCTCCTCGCTATCTGGGCTCTCAGAATGTAGACGCAAATGAGACCAGAAAAGCAGGAAGCAACAGTTGGAGGAGTTAAACATCCTTCTCCTCTCGCTGCAGGCTGATTCTCCAGATGCAAAGGATGAGCTGGCTTGCCTGGAGACGGAGCGTCAGAGCACACTCAGAGAGGTGAGCTGAGGGAGAAATCAAGGTTGAATTCATTAGATATGACTGAAATATGCAAGGTTTTTGGGAGACTGGCGTGCATTGTCAGACACAATGTTGAGTGACAGTAGGCTCCATGCTATTTCTTAAGCATATTTAAGTAATAATAAGCAGATAGCACTGTATAAAAAGTAAGACAGTGAAAACACTAAATTCGACACTAAATTCATTCATTCATATTATGAACGCGATGTGGCAACATATGGCAGTTTTATGGCAAACAAGTGAAATTTTAGTGCTGAAACAATTAGTCATTCATTACTATAACCAGTTATTTTTCTGTTTTGTTGATTTTTTCAACATATACATAATGTCCTACACCTACCACCCAGTTTGTCTGCTGCTTTTGAATGGTTCATATCATTTTAGGTTGAATATTAATATCTGTGACTTTTGGCTCTGTGCACCCCCGAGATTGTCATTTGTTGACATTTTGACATTATAAAGATGAAATGATTACAAATATAAATAATCATCATTGCAGCCCGATAAATGTCACACAGTGTATGATATAAAAATAACTCCGAGCCTGTTGTTTGAACTATCAGTTCACACTGAGCTTTCGAATATGAGGACTGGATATAACTCATCTCACAGCTGTAAGTCAGAGTGCAGCAGATGAGCTCACCTAAAACAGTTACAAACATCTACAGACGCAACATCAGCTGTACTGAATTAATGATAATGAACTTGCAAAATGGATTAATCTACAGATCAATGAAAAACCCTGATAACTTTTGATTGCAAAGGTGCAGCTGAAATTATTTTACTGTGTATTTCATATGTTCTCTGGATGGTATTTATGATGGCTGCTGCCTGTCGTCCTTTTCAGGCTGTGGTTATTTGTGTAGAGGAGTGCCTTTGTATACTATTTTTATAACCACCCAAAAATCATTTAAATCAATCTCTAATTTCCCTGCCGGCATTTATCCTTATTTCGTTTTCTTGTACTTCTTTTTTACTTCCTTGTATTGAACCTGGATGCATTTTGAGTAAGAACAACAGGTGGTTTCAATCTTCTTACTCACAATGCATTCAAGTTCAGTCATGTTCAATACATGGAAGCACCAAAAGAAAGGAAACCCGGACAAAAAGGAAACAAAAATGCAGATTCAAAGCTTTGAAAAGCATTGAAATTGCACATCCATTATTCTCCTGTTGTACTTTTCAGTTTCAAAACTTGAAGAATGAAAACGCCACTTTGAAGCAGCGCCTGGAACAGCTGGTGACCAAACTGCAACACCTAGAAGACAAGAGGAAGGAGGAAGGAGCGAAGAAGCCAGACAGAGAGGAGGAGGAGAAGGTGGAGAGAGGAGTCCAGGGCTCCGAATCCTTCAGGGGAGAGGGGGAAGGAAGGGTGAGGGTGATGGAGGAGAAGGAGAGAAGAGGAGAAATCCTTGGGACCCAGAGGGAAGCAGGAGTTGGGGAAGAGGTTCTCCATGTTCAAGGGGGAAAAGGAGAACCATGCGATGAGGAGGTTGAGTCCAAAAGAAGAGGAGAGGCAGAGGGAGGGCAGAAAGACAGAGAGAAACAGGAGAAAGAAAGAGAAAGAAAGAAAGAACAGACTGCAGTAATAACAAGCTCAGAAATCCAAAAGCATCCGAAAAGCGTAGAAGATGATACAGAGACCGCAGCTGCAGACCAGGCTGTATGTCCCCTGTCTGGTCCTGATGTGGAGCTTCTGACAAACCGGCTGCAGGAAGCCCAGGAGGAGGCTGACAGACAGGCGATGGTGGCCCAGAACCTGCGCTCCAAGCTGGGAGAGCAGAGCAAGAAAACCTGGGAGGCTGAGCAGAGGCTGGTGGTCCTGGAGGCCGAGCTGCAGCATCTGAAGAAAGCTGCCCAGAGTCTGGGAGACGCCCGCAGACAGATAGAGGTATGGATGGATGGACTGAGGGAAGAAAATGTAGAGTCAGAGAGACACAGACAAAAGGATGAGTGTTGAGTGGTGATGAGAGTTGTTATGTAATTTTAGTACTTGGTATTTATTTAGTTAGATACCGTTATAAAGAGTTTTACAGAGGAATCCCCTTGAAAGAATTGTTGTTTTTAGCTTTTCCTCTCGCGCCACCATGAGGTTCACATTTGTGGTTTTGAGCGAAATGTCTAAAAATGTGGGATGGATTGTCATGTTCCCCTCAGGATGAATTGAAATATCTTTGGTGATCCCTTAATTTTACATCTGTCGCCATCACCAGGTCAAAATTGTAATTTGTCCAATACTTTGGTTTACGACCAAATACCTGCAAAAATCAGCCTCAGCTGTACTTTGTGTTTAGTGCTAATCAGCAAATGTTGGCATACTAACATGCAAAACTAAGATGGAAAAGATCGTAAACAGTATACCTGCTAAACATCAGCTTGTCAGCATTGTCACTGTGAGCATTTTAGCATGTTGATGTTAGCATTCAGCTCAAAGCACCACTGTGCCTCACAGAGCTGCTAGCATGGCTGTAGACTCTCAGTCTAGATGAACTGTCCGCTTGCCTATAGACAAATTTCAAATGTTTGCATGTTCAGCTGACCTGCTGTGCACTGACAAAAAGCTCTTTAGGTTATGCTCACAATTTATTGAAATAAATTAATTTACCAACTCTCTCTCCATTTCTCTGTAATAATCTCCAAGTTACATAGCCCCCTTCCAGGAACCTTCCCATGAAAGTTACTGTATATATGAAATTATAGGAAACTATGTGACCCATAAGATCAAACCTTACCCATGAAGTGAGTATTAAAGTTTGCTGAGAATGCTTATTTCCAGTATAAGTGGATGCATATACATATATACAGATGTATGTTTGAATAGATAGACAGTTCCACATCTCAATACCCTACCGTTGTTCTCTCAGGTTCTTCAGTCGGAGGGTCTGGTTATGGAGGAGGAGCTGTGCCGCCTGCGGAGCCAAACGGAGCTTCACAGGATGCAGACCACGGTCATTGCCACCCTGGAGGGAGAGCGGGCCGCACTGGAGAGAGACAGGGACACGCTACGTAGCACCGTGGACGCCCTGCGCACCGCCCAGCGCAAGGTTAAAGAGTACACATGCACAAACACACACACACACACACACACACACACACACACACACACATACACACACACACATGATCCTGTGATACCAAACATTTTCATGACCGCGGCAGATGTCATTTTACTTCAGGGAAGATGGACGAGGGACAGAGAAAAGAAATGTACAAACCAAATGAAAGGGAGTTTTTATGATGTAACACAAATCCCCAGTGACAAAAATTAATTCAATTTGTTATAGCTGATCTAATTATTCCGTAATCTCATAATTACTTGGTTACACTAAATACATTACATTAGATAGTGGCTCTACTTGGCAAATAAATGTCTTCTGTCTTGCATTTATTTCAGAAATCTAATTATATTATTGCATGGAGAAATTGTTCAGCAGGAGGTGGATTCAAGCTGCTGTCCGAGAGAGACAAAATGTTTTTATACACCCAGTATTGAGAGAGCGAGTCTGTTTTGACCTGCGATATTCACATACTGACAAGAAACTCATCCACACTCAGATGAGAGATCACAGGTTAACGTTTAGGTACAACTCATTTAGAGCTTTTCCCTAGATGTAGGTTCAAGGAAAAACCAAACCAAAAATCACCTTTTTCAGACACAAAAAAAAAGTGATGCAGAATAGTGTTTTACGTGCTATTTACAGTAAAATTGCAAGACATCAGAGAAATTGCAAGCTAAGGTAAAGAGCAGCGGTGCTAAGTCAGCATTAAAGAAACGACATAAAAGGGATTCATGAATACCTCCCATTCAGAGAGTCTACATAATCCTTCTTCTGATGTTGTAATATTCTACTGTATTATTACAATAAAGACTGGATCTTTATTATTAATAAAGATCCAGTCTTTATTGTGGGTGTTGTACCTGCACATCTACAAACCCAAACATTTCTGTACATATATTTTAAATACAGTCAGTATTGGCTGAGAAAATACCTTTTTGTTTTTACAGTCTAGTTCAGACTGTCTACATGCGATCTGCTATGATGCCACCCAGCTACATGATCCCATGACATTGGGTTCAATACATCTAATTGTTAGCATGGAATAGAAGTGCAACAGCAACAACCCTGGATATTGTTTTAGCGTGCTAATATATGTCAGAGCAAGTGAAACACAATATTGTTCATTACAGCACATCAAACAATAAATAGACATAGATACCTTTGAAAAACAGTGGAGTATTCCTTTAATTTCTAAACACCTTATCAACAATCCACTCTCTAAATGAGGAAATACTGTGATATCATTTCGGTTATGTTTGAGTTAGACTTCTGATCACCAGAATGAGAAGCAAAGACAGAATTTATGGAGAGTGTGTGTTAAATTAAACATGAAGTGCACTCTACTTCTTTCAGCTGTAGGGGTGAATAAAACCCAAATAGGAAATTAAAACTCATCTACATCCACTTCCTCACCTTTGCTTCCTTGTTGTTGTGTGGGTTTACTGAACTACTCTGTATTGAAACGAAACAAACCAAAAGTGTTGTGTGTTTTCGGGTCATTTAATTTGGTCTTTTCATGCCGAAAATTTTGAAATCTTGGAAATGTTGCAAAGATTGATTGGATTTTCTGCCACTTACTTTTACTTAAATTGAATATTTAATGCAGGACTTTTACTTGTAATGGAGTATAGTGATACTGCAGTACTGCTACTTTTATTTAAGTAAAGGATGTGAATACTTCCTCCACTGCTGTGCACAAGATAAACAAAACAGGGACTGCTCCATAAGGTACCACACGGTACCTTTAAGTAATTTCTGACCATTTCCACAAGTTATACAAGGAGAGTCCAAACCATACTTCAGTTTGAAGGACAATCCCTGTTTGGTGATTTTAGTAGTCTAAAAAGTGTGTTGAGTGACCAGTTACGGATGCAAATATGCTCCACAGAACAATTTAAAAGATCTTTTGTGCCCACAGCTGTGAAACCTTTGAATTACATGTTTTTGAGATTGTATTCTTGACATAATTTTCACGTCCTCTTGGAACATTAGTTGGTAGTTTGTGTGTTAGTGTTAATACTATGTCATTATGTTGTGTAATGTGACCTGTCTTACGTGTGTTATTTTCCCCCTGTGCATCGGCGACCAAACTAGTTTCCTTTCTGGGAATTAATTAATGTATCTAACCTAAAGTGACCAGTAAGAATCAAATAGCATTAATCATGCATCTTGTCTCTTTGGCCAGGGTGACCAGTTAGAGCTCACCATTCAGACTCTCAGGGCGGAGCTGGAACGTCAAGGTCGGAGTTTGGAGACTTCTCGTCGTCAGGAGGAGGAGCTGGAGGCAGAGCTCCGCGAGGCCACCTTGGAGGCCGAATCTCTGGCCCGGGCGCGAGACCAGGCTCTGCTGGATTCCTCGAGGCTGGAGCAGGAGAAGGAGGTGTGTCAGTCGGAGCTGGACGGTCAACGGAAGGAGGGGAGGCAGAGAGAGAGGGAAGCGGCGAGACTGAGGCAGCAGCTGGAGAGCACGACCCTGGCCCTGGAGCACAGCAACCAGAGAGCTCGGGCTCTGGACGCTGAACACAGGTACACACACTCCTGTGCACACACTTAACCTCGATCACGAGCTGAGGTAGGCAATTAACTTAACAAGGCATCAGAGAGAGCTACTTGGCTGCACCGTGCATTTATCTATAATGTCAACTCTATCTTCATTCAACCTGTGTCTGACCTGGGTTGCTGCTGTTGGTGTGTGTGTGTGTGTGTGTGTGTGTGTGTGTGTGTGTGTGCAGACGTGTGTGTCAGCAGCTGTCTGAGTCCAAGGAGCTCTGCACTCGGCTGCACGACCTGGAGAAAGAGCTCAGCAGTCGATTAACCAGCATGGAGGAGGGTAAACAGCAGCTGCAGGAGCAGTACGCAGACGCTCAGGCCAAGATTAGCTCACTGTCCCAGGTGTGTGTGTGTGTGTGTGTGTGTGTGTTTGTGTGTGTGTGTGTGTGAGAGATGTTGTAGTTTAGTCACAGACAGTAATCACTGCTGCAGGGATGTAGTGGAGGCTAACCTTACCTTATCTAGAGATCAGAAATTTCCTTTATAAACTGAGATTTGTTCTTATCACATACATTCATAGTAATAATAGTTCATTCTATGATGATTGGATGTACTGCATACTAATTCAGTGTGTGTTCAGTCAGTCAACTCAGAGAATGCATACCAAATTTGCTGGATTTTTCAGTGTGTTGTTGGACACTATTGTCCCTCAATGCAGTGCACCTTTGCTGGGCCCCAGGAACACAATAACTGTGTCCAAAATTACTCCCTATTCACTATGTAGTGCACAATATTTACTGTCTGGAAGTGTGAAACGTATTCACTGTATAGTGCCCTCAAGAATTCCCACTTAGAACAACAAAAAGCATCCACAGCATTAACACTACTTTCTGCTAACAATCCAAAAATGCAAGCATTGCATCATTTGATGCAAGAATTACAAAAAAAAAAGAAAAAAAAAAGATTAGTAAGTGTCCAAAATCTCAATGTACTTCATATAGGAATAAAACAGACAAAACAAACAAACAAAAAACATTAAATCTGTTGGGGAAGAACATTTAGCTTTGGTTGTAGCCAGAGTCACAGTTTCATTGATACCTGACAGAGCAGTGAATCATTTCCTGTTAGTATACATTCATTTCTCATCTACTAACTGCTAACTTCTAACTTAGTATACTGTGAACGTTAGTACATTGTACTTACTGTACAGAATTAGTATGCAGTATACGAATAGACCAACAAACTTTTCTGAGTAAAATGTATTCAGTTCAGATTTGTACGTTTTATTTGTCTTATGAAAATCACAGACTGTTTACCACCGTTTTATTTTCCTCAGATTATAATCTTTGAACGCTGCATTGCCCCTTTTCTCTCTCTTATCAGGACCTATCCAATGAGCAGGCACGTTCTCAGGAGCTGTCAACTGAGGTCGAACGTCTGAGCCAGAAGCTACAAAAAGCCCAGGCTGAACTAAAGACGACAACCGATTCTCTCAACCAATTGCAGGAGAGAACAGAGTCGCTCTCCCAGTGCCTTAAGAAAAGTGAATCTCTTCTCCAGTTGGAAAAGAGAAGAGGAAGTGCGGAGGTGGACGCTACTTCTAATTCGAATTCAGATTCCTCGAACAAAACGCACATTTGTCAGACACACGCCCAGGAGACGACGTCTCATCTGGATCAGTCCCCTGAAGTCGGCAAAGGTCGTGACCTTTCCATGACCCCTGATTGTGCCTCAGGAGAGACAGAGAGGCAGCTGAGTGAGAGGCTGATAGAGCTGGAAAAAGAGGTGTGTATCTGCGTTTGAATATATTTCTGTGAATGATGTGTGTGTATGTGTGAGCCTTTGAATCTAATTTACAGGATGTCTGTGAGGTTCAGTGCAGCTTCTGTGTTATAGAGATGATCTATATTATGTTGAAATTCTTGCTCTAGGGATGCTTCACGACTATCAACTCACAGTAGGCCGCCACTTCCCCGAGTGCAGCACTTTATTTCCAGAACTACTGCTTTATCTCTGCTCATCAGTTTTTATAATGTCACCTCGGCTACTGTTAATCTTCCTTATCCCTTCTGCTGCTCTAGTGTTGTAGCTCTTACTCTTTCTCTCTCTCTCTCACTCAAACACACATTCACACATAAAGACACACACATAAACTCTAACAGCTGTAAGGGGCAGCTCCAGCACCGCCAAGGTCAGGAATTTCATTCAATGCATTGCTCAGTAGATATGGTAGTGTGTTAACGCTGTCAGGATTTAAAGTTTTAGATTAGGATAGATGAAGCGAGGCACCTTTAGGGTTCAGTTCCTGGTCTCACCCATATATAGGTGCAGGTACACTTGTTGCTACATCGCCAAGTGGTGGAAGAAGTACTCAAAAGTACCTGTACAACAATGTAAAAATACTCTGCTAGAAGTAAAACATCATCAAGAAGTATTATCAGCAAAATGTACTTAAAGTATCAAAAGTAAAAGTACTCATTCTGCTGGAAAAAAAAAGATGATTAATGGGAGAGGAAAGAAAAGAAAGTTCTGCTACACACATTTATATTCATTTTCGGGCTTTTATTCATATCTTTGCTTTTTTTTAATCTCACTTTTTAGGGCCTCAAACTGTTCAATTTAAATGAAACCATCTGAGAAGTTTAGAGGGGAAATGTCTCTTTAATGGAACTGCTAACAACTCATCGCTTTTTTGTAAGAGGTCACAAGCCAATAATGTTGGGAACGATTTAATCTTTAACAATCTATTGTATTTTATAAGCTCTTCTTAAACTGAAAAGTAACTAATAACTATAGCTACTAAATAAAGGTAGTGGAGTACATACTACAATATTTCCCTCTGTAATGTAGTGGATTAGAAGTAGTACCTCAAAATTATACTTAAGTACAGGACTGGAGTAAAAAAAACGTAATTACTTTCCACTATTGACTTTGGCAGGGAGAAGAGTGAAGAGAAAAGGCAGGAAATCTAAAAGAGCCAGTGAAAAAAGTAGAAATCCCCTGTGCTGCAGTATGATTGAGTTAGGTGCTGGTAGGGAATGTGAAAGAATCCAAATTAAAAAAAGCGCTGCCTCACACCAAAACTGAGCTTCAGACCCTCTAGCTGACTCACTCATGGAGTGTGTTGTCGTTGTGCCAGTACTTGCAAAAATGTACAAATTAATTCATATTGTTTGGTGGGTGTAGAGCTGAGTTTTAGTGCACTGCAGGCTCATTTGAATTTTTGATAAAAACACCTGATTTTATACCTTCAGCAATTTAGCAAAATACAACATTGTCTGTTAATTTCTAATCTATCCAGCACAATGCTCAATCAACACACTCCTTTGTTTATCAGAGCAGATTGCACCGTCAAGAGTCACAACTGTGCAGATTTGCTGATTGGATTATAAAAGTCTGTGCAAAGATTCCACTCACTGAAATCTTCAATAAGTATGAACAACAAATGTGGACTAGTTGTATATATTTTCAACCATTATGTTACATACATTTCTGCAAACAGACAGGAAGAATTTCATCTCTGTATTTATAGATTGACACAAATGTCACTTGACAAAGCTGCCACCTGGACTGGGAGCGCTTTGAAAGGTCAGCTGCAGATTGTGACAGCAAAGGTAGCACAGCGCCTGATGCAGCTGCCACTGTACATGGCTGTGGACGCTCTCTCAACATGACATTTCTCTCCCTCAGAAAGCGGTGGCGGTTGCAGGACAGGAGGCTTTGCTGTCACGGCTGTCCCAGTCCCAGGAGGCGTGTGAGCACCTTAAGGAGCAGCTGGAGGCTCTGCGCCGGCACTCCCTCAGCCTGCAGGACTCCTGCACCAGACTACAGACACTCAACACCCAGCTACAGGTGACCAAACACACAGATATTGAGCATGATTATGGCTGAATATATTTATCAATTTGAGAACAAAAGAGCTCATTGGACTTTGGATTAAATTAAAGCAAATTTTGATCATTAGACCTTTGCAATGAATTTGGACATAGTTTTCAAGGATTTGTTACGTTATTGGACTACCAGACTGCTTTAAAGTAGGGAGACACCAGATTTTTAGCCATGCTAGTCGCGTGGCTCTGCAGACGGCAGCGTCAGTCTGTCGATTGGTCGGTCTTGCCATTAAATTTTGATTCAGATTTCCATGAAATTTGGTCCAGATATTCATGTTTCTTATAACTTTGGTGACCCCTTACCTTTTCATCCAGCACCATCATCAAAATTTAAACTTGTCCAATACTTTTATGGTTTAGAAACAAAAACCTGCAAAACTAACAACATTCAGCCTCAGGTGCACTTTGATTTGTGCTAATTAGCAAATGTTAACATGCTAACATGCTAAACTAAGATGGTGAACATGGTAAACATTATAGCTGCTAAACATGTTAGCATTGTCATTGTGAGCATTTTTTCTACATAGTGCTAGTGTATTGTGATGGGACACTGGGAGGTAAAAGGGTAATAAACCTATAGTAAAACTTGACATGTTTGGGTTGTTGGATTTCTGTTTGTCCCCTGACGTGTAGGCACAGACATGATCTCTCTGCTTTATACCACATACACAAAAACACACACCACACACAGGTGGAGCAAGCATCCCTGACCTCTCAGCATGCAGCAGTGGTGGCGCGCTGCAGTGGGAGCGAGGCCCGGTGTGCAGCTCTGGAGGCCGAGTCCAAGGTGTGGGCGCGGGAGCGGGAGGAGTCAGTGGCCAGGGTGGAGGCTCTGAGGCGGGATCACGAGCGGATGACGGCGCTGCAGCAGCGGCAGGAGGTGGAGCTGGAGGAGCTGCTGGACAAACACTCTCAGCTGAGGAGCAACAACCGCAGCCTGGAGACCCAGCACAGGGAGCTGGAGGCCAGGTACAAACACACACTATATGCATTAAATTAGACCCTTTTATGAACTGAAAAATATAAAAGTGTGTGTAGAGAAGTTTGAGTCTTTTTCTATCCTTGGGAGGACCTTTAGTTGTCTCAAGAACAAAAATATACAAGAAATATATATAAGAAGAATATATAAGAAAAACGCTCAAATCCACTGACACAACTTGCGTCCTTTAAAGACACACGCTCTCTTTCTGTCATATATTTCAAGTCATATTTTGTTTTGTTGGGGTAAATGTTGTGTTTGCAATCTCAAGGTACAAGGAGCTCCTGGACAGTAAAACCCATCTAGAGGAGAGAGAGCGTGAGATGAAGATAGAGAGAGAGGAGATGAAAGCAGAGGCCCAGAGGAGACTGGAGAGAGAACGAGAGCTGGAGAGGCTGAAAGAAGACAACGAGAGGTAACAAATGCGCTCACCAGTCAGCTTCTTCAGCATCGCATTCATGAATTCTGATCATCCTTTCACCTCCTCTCCTCTCACTACCTGCATGTTGAGCAGAAGCATTAATGCTTAGATATGAAGCACAGCAACACAGGAACTGGTTTGAATGCAAATAGGAATGCACAGAATGCACATTTTGTTCCTGATTGAAGGCTTTTGGGCACAAACCAGCAGCACAGAAATATAAGGCACAAGACATAAAAAAATATTGAGGGCTTTAGGACTCAACAAATTCATTCATCTTAGATGTTTACTTACAGTTTTACCTCAGATTTTGTACATGTTTTCTTGGTCACATCTGTGTGTATTTAAGCCTCAGGCTGGTCGTACTAAGAGCTGAGGTTGAAAACAGTTACGAGCGCTTCTGATTACATTTTATCTGGGGGTGTTGCATGCATAATGATAATGATCATCATCATAAGATACTTGTGTGCCATAATTAGTTAATCAACCAGGTGTTCAATCATCATATGGATGCAATTGATTACTGACTGTGTCAAATGGTGCGTTGCCAAGCTGGAAACAGGATGGTCTCCTTTGCCGGTTGTGAGATGACACGCGACTAAAATAACAAAAAAATATATAAAATAAGCATGTGCATACATTTAAAAATGCTTCTTAAAACTGTTTAGTAATGTAATATTTTAACTCAATTAGGTAAATAACATTTTAATCGATTAGTCGATCACAAACAGATATCGGAAACAAAAACAACAGTAATTTCTTTAAAGCGGCTTTAATGGATATTTTTATAATATTAACGTATCAGATGACAATGTGAAAGGTGTCGCTCATAGTGATGAACCTACGGAGAATTATCAGCTGAATCTGCAGCTGCCGACAGCTTTACGGAGTTTTCTGTCTGGCTGCAACTTTACTGTTATGGTTCACTCTCACCGCTCTCATAGTCAGCTAACAGCAGACAGACATAGTTAGCGACTAGCTGCTGAACATGGTGGAGCATTTAGCAGCTAAAGAGTTCAACGTATCAACTTTAAAGGTGATGATATGTCAATGTTGTGGCGAACAATTATTTTTGTTATTGCAGGTTTAAGAAAATCTCAGTAGTTCTAGCTTCTCAGATGTGAATATTTACTGGTGTTTCTTGTCTTCTGTGATTGTAAACTTATTATCTTTGAATTTTGGATTGTTGGTCGGACAAAACTAGCCATTTGAAGACGTCACCATGGGCTCCTTGGACTTTTTTACTATTTGCTGACATTTTATAGAGAAAACAATAGATTAATCAATAATGAATATTATTGTTAGTTACACCTCTAAAGGAAATATATGGACAGTGGCTGATTTGTTTAATACTGAGCCATGCATGCTGTACACTGGTTCAATTTTAACTTACATAAAAAGTTTCATTCCAAAACACTTTTAATCCACATTGGGAACGTAAAATGTTTATTGCTGAATATTACCACATTTCCCCCACAGTGATCATTAAGAGTTTCATCTCATCTCATTACAAAACGAAGCACCAATGATTACCTGATACCTCTATAATGCTACTATTTTGTAAGCAATGGTCTAAAACCCCTGATTATGTGTTCGTCAACCATTCTGTCTGAGATGATGTCAGATTCATCAATTGGTTGTTATCTGGCTTTGTGAGGACTCATCATGTTCCATAATAATATAATAATTACCTTCAGTTAGAGAGCACTTACCAAACAGTGATACACAGCACTTTACAGGACTCATAACAGTGGCAGCGATGAGTAAAGCCCGTGTGTGTGTGTCGGTGTTGCAGGCTGCAGGCCCAGCAGAAGGAGTGGTTGGCGTCGCAGGCAGAGCTGCTGGCTCAGGGCTCGTTGCTGAGGGGGGAGCTGAGCGCCTCCCAGCTGGAGCGGACGCGATTGGAGGGGGAACTCAGCACCCTGAGGGAAACCAACCAGAGCCTGGACCTCAGCAACGCCCGCCTCACCAGCCAGTACCAGGTATTAACCAGACACACACACAGAAATGTATGTACACACCTGCAGGTACACACAGGTGTTTTGTATTCAAGCTAGTCGACCATTGACATGCAAAAAAAGGGATTTAGTGCTTCACAGCGGACACACTCTAGGGTACATTACCCTCTTGAAATAAAAAAAACAAATTTATTTAAAGCATTATTGGGGAATTATACAAAATTCATTAGGAATTCATTGCAGCTTTTAGAGAGCAATTTACATAGTTGTGGTCAGGGAGAAACAACTATTATCATCAATGGGGAACAGTGATTCTAATATTCTAATAGTTGTAAAGCCAATTTCAGCTTGACAAAAATTATATATTGGTCCAAACAGAAAATGAATACCAAGTAGCTAATGAGGGGTAGGGGCATCTTTGCCTTCAGAACAGCTTTAGTCTTCCGTGTAATGCTCTCTAACAAGCGCTGAATATTGAAAACGTTCTTCAAGCAGGAAAGTTTCCAGTCGTTTGAGGGACGAAACAGGTGGAAATTGACTTCCCGTGAAGAGTTTAAGAAGTAAACCAGCAGATGTTACGTTCTGCGGCTTCATCCAGCTGCTCATGAAACCAATCCTGAATCATATGGTCCTTTTAAAGCTGGTACAGGACTTTAGGTCTGCTGATATGTCGAAATGAAGAAGAAGCAGAAAATCACTGCAGTCTCCTCATTAAACTGTTTTGCAGAGGGAAAATGAGTGGAGTGGTGGCAACTCTTCTCTTTAATCAAAAGTAAAAGTTCAGTTTGGAGTCTGTGTGGTCTCACAATTAACCTGTTGCAGCAGCTGTGCTAACTGATGGAGCTAGATTTGACAGGAATGTGGCTAAGAAGGCAAAAATAATTGGAAACAGATTCACAAATAGGAAATTAGGAGAGATGTTCAGCAAAAGTGTAGCCACACCGTCCTGTAAGAGTTTATGTAATCTTGCATAATAAGTGGATATTTTTAGATTTTAGAAAAAGTCTGAAAGCATTCTTAGAGAGTTTTCAAAGATTAAATGTCTATTCAGGTGGAGAAAAAGGCTGTTTTTGATTTTTTCATTGCTTGCTTAGTGTGCTCAATACACTAGGTGATGTGGTTTTGTGTGTTAGCCTTGGACATTAACTCTGCTTTAGAAAAGAATATTTTTGAAACACTCAATGTGCAGGTTTTGTTCAGACACCTTCATAGAGCAGCTGAATGAATTCTTCTGTCGTTTGTGAGGCTGTAGTTTGCAGTTACGTGCCTTTCAGTCAGTGTTAGTGAGCTCTGACCTCTTGCTTCCCGATTTTGTCAGATTTTATTTAACAAGTTTGTAGTTTTTGTGACCAGTGCCCCAGCAAGTCAGGCACAAATTGTTGGGTATCTTTGTGCCTCTTTCAGTTGCCTTTTCTTACCTTTACACAAAATAAAAGTCTTGATTTTGAGACAATTTTCAAAGCTGACACATTATATTATTATAAATATTGCTATTCAACTAAATCCGAATCAACCTGTGTACTGTAGAGATCCCTGCAGATGGTGTTTTATACATCCATTTGCTTTTCTTGTCTAATCTGTCCGTTTGCTGTGACTGTACATGTGACACACACACACACACACACACACTGTCTTGGGAATATATTCATAGATGGACGCACGTTTATACAGACTAATTAGGACATGACGTATGCATACACATGCAAACTAAAAACGTATATTTTGATCTCACAAACTATTTATTTTGATTTATATTCACGGTCTTATGTGTGTAGCTGTTGACCCAGCTGAAGGGGAACATGGAGGAGGAGAACCGACACTTAGCGGAGCAGAACCAGAGTCTGCTGAAGGAGAACCGGGCCTTACTGGAGCAGAGCCTGGAGCGCCGGGACCAGCACTATTCACAGCAGAGGGAGTACCAGTGAGTACAAGCGCACACACAATCCAGATGAGTTGGGAATTCATTTGGGGGATTTTACAGGGAAAATAGGAGGAGGAAGAGTAAATCACGTTTTCACAATTTGTTTCACAAAGCATCTTAATGCTATTGTTCAAATTATAGCAACAAGCAGGAGCAAACTTTAACGTGTGTTGTTAACATTTCTAACTTTGTAGGCAGTACCACAGTCTGTATTCATATCCAGCATATAAAAGCACTTAGCAGTCGTTCCTTTAAATGACTAATAGACTGGTAACAGATTAATCCAGAACTAATAGTGAGCATGCAGAGCTGGCTTCACTCTTTAAGTCTAATGAGCCAAATTTCTCTTAAGCTACAAAATGTCAAGCTGTGTCTATGTCTGTAGCTTAATTTTAAGCTTCAATTCTTAAAAAGATTTATTTTGTCCACACAGTAAGTTTAAATTGCTGAGAAAAATGTCAATGTTAACATTTCACGGTGTTTCACGGCACACCGTGGCCTCATACACATGTTACACTACGACTGCATGTTAGACAGCCTTGCATTGTTCAGACCCACAGAAATGTTTACTGTTTAAAGCTGGGGTAGGCAAAATCTGTGCAACCTATGCAAAACCTTCCACCTCTCTCTGCTGCCTTGTATCACTCCGCTAAGCCCCTGCCACCAAACCCACAACTCGGGCAGCCGCAGGAGGCGGTTACCCTGTCAAACCTTATCCCTCGTAGTGTTCACTCTCCACGGCGTGAGCCTCACCAAGACAGCAGTCCCTCTTGCCGTGATTTGTTTTTTCAAAGATGCCCCTCCAGCGCTTCGCAGATGCAGAGCAGAGTGCCGCAGGCTTCAGAGGCAGCTGCAACGCCGTCCAGCAGCGGGACGAGAGTCTAGTACACCACACACA